>JAQFYE010000667.1:0-31506 GCA_034694305.1 Protaphorura glebata | reverse complement strand
CGCATGAAAGAAATGTCGTGCGGCTGGAAAGAATTCCCCGTTTGAATCAAGTCCTTCCTTATATTCTTGATGTTTGTTTTTTCTCCAGATCCGTCATGATTATATCTGCACCTAACAGCATATTTTCTTCCTTCTGCGATATTAATCATACATGTATTAGAAACACCTAAAATAGAGTTTGATTTTGACCCCGCTATATAGTTTGAATCCCATTGCGGTCTCTAGTACTAGTACCCCGACTTAAAACCGAACATATATAGCTTTTTGGTTCTAATGTCACTTGTGGTGTGGCATTTGGAATTATTAATTTTTAATGACTTGATGGTATACACTTACATTTAAGACTTCTTCCCTGGATTTCATATACTCCTCAACTGTTGTTTCACTCTTAATATTTACGAACATGGACAAAATTAAATGTGTAAATAATATAACTGTGCTAAATCTTATCACAAACTCCTCCATTTCAAAATTCACGCTTTCAATCTATCCTTCAGTCTTGAAAATGATAAAAAATAAAAGAAACGAGGAGAGCAAAATTTATACATTATAATACAAATGTGCGTCGTTTGAACGCAAGAATTGGATTTTTTTGTAATCCGGTTTACTTAACTCCGTTCTTGTCAGTTAATCTTAATTCGCCCATGTGTGTCAAGTGTGAATTCTGGTACTTTATAAGGAACCGTAACAACAATGTAACCTTCCACGCTTGGCGCGGTTCAACACACCAACCAATGACTCAAATATTATAGCTTGGGTAACATAGTTTTCTTCGCTAATTTCCTGAGGAGTCATGTCAATGCCCTCAAAGTCACATTACAATGGAGAGTCATCACATGCATACTATATAATTTAAAAAAGAAAAATGACAGACGGATCTAGACTCGACACCCAATTTTTGTAATGCATTGGCATGCCGTGAGTGCGTTTTCCTCAAAATTCGTCCGCACAAATAAAGTATTTCTTTTTCGCCTATCCGCGAAAGATGGTCAAAAAAATCCTGAGATCACTCCTGTGAAATTGGGAAAATCTTGTGTTAAATATCACGGGTTGTTTCCGGCGATTTTCATTTCTTGTCTATGTCGTGAGGTGCCCATTAGACGCATTTACATATAAGTCACAGAGTTAGTTGGAGTCTTCGGAAAGGGAAAAAAATTAAACATCAAATTCGGGTAATTGGGAAGGTAGCCTCCATAGCTTATACATATTATATATATATTTGGCTACTGGAATGACTTCCGCTTCCTACTGCGGCCCTTCGGTCACCCACATCTCACAGAGAAGGTAGCTCTGTGAGGCCAATGCACTACCCATAGATTTCTATCGACGAGTCGATGATTCTACCAGAAGAGTCTTGCATTGGACGTAATCCCGTACTGCTAGAGAAGAGACCTCTAGACGCACAGAGCCGAACTACGATTCGGCAAGTCGCACTCAACGAGAGCTCGAATGGTTACCTATCCAAACCACTCATTGTCATCCTTCGCTCAACTTTAGTGTTCTTACGGGTACTGTATCGCTTAGGACAAGGAGCCTTGCCAGTGGTAAGAGTACCTGCCCTGCCCGGCAAGCGGAGGACCCCGGTTCAATTCCCGGTGGAGTCAACTAATTTTTTCAATTATTTCAACCTCGTATTTGGAAGTTTCAGAAAATGGGTAGTGGAGACTTTCTCTAATAGAGATTAGAGAAAAAGCATAGAAACAATCTGAAATTTCTAACTCTATGGTCCCTTGTAACAAGACCTTGAGGACATTGACACGGGGACAGGAGTCCAAGAAAACTATTTTTGTTACCGAAGGAATACATTAAGGCGAAGTAAGAGGTTTCCCGTCCAATGAACCTGAGAGTACTATGACTTACCGTCCAGGCGGATTGAGTTAGTTAGCTCGATCATGCGATTTTGAACAAAGTGTACGTCGAAAATTCCAGAAATATCATATTTTAGTGGATGATTTGAATTTTTAGGAAACGATGATTTAACCCGCGAGAGATATCATACTTGTGAACTAACCTCGTTTTTGTGTTGACCACCGATGAATTGTGACGAAAATGCTCGTACACTTTGTTAACAAAGTATCTGTGTTGAATAATTAACAACCACGTTCTCCAGATATTGTCTCCAGCGTTCAGGTTCATTGGCTCAGGATTAAACATATTTTGGTCCGTGCTGACTACTGTATTGACTGGACAACGAATGTCAACAAACTTTGACCAGGTGTCTCAAACATTTACATGACATAAAATGTAGTATGTGTGTCTTTATATGAGATTGACATATAAAATTTGTTGAAACACCCTCGGAGTACAGAATTCTGGCATCCCTATGGCATTTTGATTGTTTGGAAAATGAAACCCTTACTACACCTTAAGTGTAAGAAATAGAATTTTTGGAAAATAATCATTTTTCCTTTCGAACGCAAGCAGCAGAGTAAATATCAAAAACGAATTTCATATTTTTGATAAAATGACCAAGAATGTCATTTTTGGCACGTTTTTTAGCACAGAGTCGAAATATGTACAAACTTTGATGTCTTTACCAAAATATTCAGTAGATATTATCGTTACTCATTTCCAGCATACATTTGAAAGGCTTTGCAAAAGAATTTCTAATTTGTACACCAGAAAAAGCACTGACACGATTGTTAGGTACCTATGTTCCCTCTTTGGGAATATATAACTGGATGACCTCTGGAGGTCAAATATAATGATGACTTTCTGGTCACCAGAAAAATCTTAGCTACATGAAATGCTCTCCCGAATTCTTCATTGAAGCATAGAGTATTCCTGAAATTACAATATTGTAGTAATTGATATACGACACGACTTTCGCCGAGAAATATCCACGAACATTGCAGTGTAGTTTTCGTGGAGAATGTGTTACCCTCCATTTGGACTAAAGAAGGTACCCTTAATACTAGGGTAGAAATTATTCTGGGCCACCCTGAGCGTATAGGCAATTGAGTGTTCCATTTTAACATCAGGAATGACTTGAATTCCCTTGAGCGGGAGTTGCGTTGATTTGAGGTGACGATGGACTTGGAGGAAGAGAACTTTGACATTCCTCAAGAACAAGAAACCAATCGTCACGGTCATGGTCCACCGGAAGACCTTATCAACTTACCAAACGCCGTTGACCCCGCCAACAAATATGTCCCTCCGACATACCCTCATTTACCTCCTCAGGAGTACGCAGAATGGACTTACAAAATGCGACGGAACATGCAGGAAATTATTCCTGGTCTTTGGTTAGGTGAGTTCAATTAATAATTACTTGACAGCTGTTAAACCTGTCTCAGGCGACCAGACTGGGTTTGTTCGTCTCTGGTACACGCTCTGTTGCTGGTCACTTTGGAGGGTAGGTTATTTTAGGTCAGGGTTATGTTAGGTTAAGTTAGGCTACGTTACCTACTCTAACCTAACCTAAAGCGGGTAGGTTATTTTAGTTTAGGATTAGGTTAAGTCAAGTTAGGCTACGTTACCTAACCTAACCTAACCTAAAGCGGGTAGATTATTTTAGGTAAGGTTAGGTCAGGCTACGTTACCTAAACTAAACTGAGACTGACTTAAAGCGGGTAGGTTATTTTAGGTCAGTGTTAGGTTAGGTCAAGTTAGGCTAGGTTACCTAAACTAACCTAACCTAAAACTGTTTTGACTTCTTTGTCAAAAACACCTAGAAAAAAATTATCGATGTTCAGGTGTTCTAGTAAGTTTAATCAAACCAGAAAAGCCTAAAATAATTTCAACAACAATTTTCGAAAGAAATTATAGACAAATAGAGAAAAAAAGATATTGGTGCTTG
This sequence comes from Protaphorura glebata, assembly GCA_034694305.1. Taxonomy (NCBI): domain Eukaryota; kingdom Metazoa; phylum Arthropoda; class Collembola; order Poduromorpha; family Onychiuridae; genus Protaphorura; species Protaphorura glebata. Next base: position 27,707 of record JAQFYE010000667.1, on the reverse strand, counting down.
GCTCCCGGGACTTAACTCGTTTTTTTAATTATCAGGTCCATACGCTTCTGCGACAAGAAACAAATTGAATGACATGATGGAAGCCGGATTAACTCACGTCATTTGTGTTCGTCAACTGTTGGAACGTAATTTAATTCGTGCAAATCATCCGGAGAATTTTGTGTACCTCGTCGTGGAATTTGCCGGTGCGTAATTATTATAAAGAAATTACATATAACCAGTTTTTCTTTTTAAATGAATTCTTGAAATTAATCGAAATTTTAAATTATTGGTCCTGTTTTTCCAGACACTTTGATTGACAACATTATTCCTCATTTCAAAGAGTCCAATCAGTTCATAGAAAATGCTCTGAGCAGCGGGGGGAAGGTTTTGGTGCATGGAAATGGCGGAGTTTCACGCTCTGCGGCTCTAGTCATTGCTTTCATCATGGCGAGGTAATTAAATTCAAATTAAATCAATTTATTAAACAGTGTCTCCGTGAATTAACCTGAAAAATATACCAAGGTATTGTTCTGACTCTGGAAATAAGTTATACCTAAAAAATAGCGGCTCAGTTTATTAGGGAAAAACAAACCTTGACAAAATTTACACCTTTTGTGCTACTAAAACTACGGCAACTGTTTAATTAAATATTTTTTTGTAGATATGGTGTGACTTGTAAAGAAGCCTTCACATTCGTTCAACAACGTCGTTTCTGTGTTAATCCAAATGAAAATTTTATGGCACAACTCCGTGAGTATGAACCGATCTATCAGGCATTCCACACAGTTCCTCTGCAACTACCAACCATGGAAAGTAATGCTTTTCGTCCGTCAACCAAACGATCTTTGGACACAGAGGAGGACGACACGACGAATGATCATGACAACAAAGCACTGGCTGTGGAGATTGAACCAGATGCTGATCAAGGAATGCAGTGAGTTCATTCACAGGAATACTCAAGAAGAGATTCATCACTTTTTAGCAAGTAAATACCAAATACAGCTTGGATGCTAGATCCAAACTGAATCATTTACCCTACGCATGAGTTCAGAATTAAACTACTAAGTTTAGGTTTTAAAATAAACCTTCATATTCATTCGCTTGTTCTATAAAATTAAAAAAAAAAAAAATTATTTCTTAAATCTTCGTGAATTGACCGACCTGTTTGCTTATTAGACCCATGTTATTATTATTACTAAAACAAACCTGGTCAGACTAGTAGACTTTTACGGTCTGCTTGTTTACGACAGTTAGCGCTGAAAATTTTGACCGAACAAAAAAAAAGAGGTGCCTAGGTATTTTCTCAAGAGTGTAGGTATTTGCGTCTTATTTTGCAACATTTTTTCTGTTCGAACACATCCATTAGTGAATTCATTGATTGTCTTACATTTCAGACCCATACTATTGTATTCCCGAAAACAAATTATAATGTTAAACTTGCCGATCAAGTGAAATGACGTGTATTACGAACGTATTTTTATCAATTACGGATGTTTTTAGGTAGAAATCGTACCTTTGTGAATAGTAATCCTAACTTTTCCTTAAAACAATTGTGGCATAGTATTTCAACTGTGAAATAATCGAAGGCATAATTTATTTCGAAATTCGTTATTTAAAAAGATTCTGAGGTCAGTGACCAAATTCCATAGTTGAATGGAATTCAATACTAAAAAATTAATACTGAAAACGAAATTACCGATTTGACCTTAATACGAATAACATTTTGAACACCATGCGAAAAATTAGGTAAACATTGGACTCAAAAATGATGTTATAAACATTTTATTAAGTAAACATTCTGAATACAAATCATAAATCATTCAAATACAAATTCCACTCCACTCTACTGCTTGTCCATGTAGATTTCTTCAAAAGAGGGTCTTTGGAATTATTATTCCGAGGAAACTGTAACTGTAAGTATAGGTAATGTTCTAAATTACATAAAATTGACACAATTTTAACAAATGGTTTATTTTAATATTAATATTTCAAAATATTAACTACACAATTTAACAATTTTGTATATTGGATAATTAAAAAAGTTTAGGTATTTTTTTTTGTCGCCAAATTAATACATTAACAAATAATTGGATTTTGAATTGTATAAAGATAAATTAAATGTAAATACAAAGATTAATATTTTTTTTTTCTGGAATTCATAATATTGGTAATACATAATTTACTCATCAAGTGGTGGACCAGATCCATAAATCTTGAGTGTTCTGTCCATTGAAGTTGAAGCAATGAATGATGCATTCGGTCCAAACCTAACCCCAGTCCCAACCTCTGTATGACTTGCAAACACCGCCAATTCATTCCAAGTCTTACAACCATACAACCTCACATCTTTTCCAACAAAAGCCAAATAAGATCCACTCTGATCAAATGCCAAATCACTGATGCTGAATCCCTCGGTCATTTCAATCGTTTTAAAATTCTTCAATTTCCTCAAATCCCAAAGCTTGACAGTAGAATCCTCGGAAGCGGTTGCCAAATAGTATCCATTCTCTGAGAAAGAAATGGCTGTCACAGGTCCAGAATGTCCACTAAAATTAGCCACATTCGTCTGTTCCTTCAAATCCCAAATTTTGATTTCTGAATTCAGAGTCCCAGTCGCAAAGATCAAACCATCTGGATGAAATTTCGCCGACGTGAGTGCATATTCTTCATCACCCAATACTTTGGCTAAGATGGCTCCAGTTTGAATATCAGAGAATGCCCAGTATTGATCCAAAGATGACGAAAGTACATAATCACCCGTTGCATGTAAAGAAAGTCCAGTGATGGCTCCTTCATGGACACGAAGTACTTGAAGAGCTTTTTGATTCTCAACATTCCAAATCCGAACCGTGGAATCTACAGATCCACTGAGGACGATCCGCTCTGTAGGATGACAAACGACACTCATGACCTTCTTAGCATGACCTTTGAGGACTGTCGTGATTTCTTCCGTCTCTTTGTTAAATACAGTCACAGATTTATCCGCTCCTCCAGTCACAACTGTATTTCCTTGTAAATCCAAGCATAGTATTCCAGGAGTACTTGCACTGTGAAGACCAGTGTGTGAAGCAATGACTTGGAAGTCTTTGATTTGGTCAGCACTCGCTAATCCTTCTGGGATAGAACGTCCTTTACGTTTTCGATCTTGTGTCAAGAGTGAAGCAGTTTCTTGAAGTTTTTGCATCGTCATAGCATCAATCCCAACCACCACGGCTGCTGCTCCAGTATCTCCACCACCTTGAGCCATTGATCCAGGTTGGGCATGTTGTGGATAATGTGGATGAATTTGTTGTGGTTTCAATGTTGCCAATGCTTCTCGGGCAGCAGTCACTTCCTTCGTCAATCGAGCGATCACTCGACAAGCAGCGTCATGTTGGTACAGAGCATGGGACAATTCTTGACGGGCTGTTTGTAATTGTTGACGTAGAGTGAAACTGTTCAACATTGCTGCGTCCCATTCGTCTTGAAGTGATTTCAAAATACCTAAAAAAAATAAATAGGATAAAATTCAGTTAGTTAAGATTGGCTTGTCTGAGACAAGTTTTATCCCAAACGAAACGACTGGACGACTGACTCTGGTCAAAATAAACATCTCTCATATGAACCAAGTGATATTCTCCTATTTCAGATTAGATAATATTGTTATTCGGGTATGAAAAACTACCTGATCAAAACCAAAGCAGGAAACACCTCCACAATTAGAAAGCAGATTAACTCAACTCTCTGCCCATAAAATCTAAAAATTTTCCTCCCCATTCATTCAATCAAGTCGTATAAATGTTTAAAACCCCATCCATCATGACTTCTTCGATGTGTTGGGGATTCGATCCCTTGGGGATTCCAAAAGATATTCACTTTTACCCCTGACAGGGGTAATGAGAACTCATGTTAAGTCAGATTATGTTCGGTAGCCATATTTTTGTTAAGGCCACTTCTCTCTACTCGACTAATGTTCAATTCTTATGTCTTAAAACATGAAAGCCTGGCGCGCCGGGAAGCAAAATATATTCGCCCAAAAAAAATTTCCACCCTATCTTTTGTATACATATTTACTTTCTCTACTCCTTTTTAACATGTTCTAATTTTTGCTCTCCTTCTGGGCGGGGCGAAGTCAAATTTGACCTCAGACTCGTTGGAATGTTCATCAAAAATTTTTTTACCGAATAACTACAAATATATTTTCGTAAGAAAGAAAATTTTCAACACAGACAGGGTAGCGTCTGCAGGAATTCCCATGCCCACGTATGTTATAGTAAATTTTCAAGGTAATTTTTGATTGGGACCTGAGCGGTGAATCCAACGAGTCTAATAATCAATCAGTCCTAAATTAAAGCTGGAAAAATAAATATTAAATATAATATTTATATATTTAATTATATAATTAAATTGTACAATAAATTAGTCAAATGAATTGGGAACGTCATTGATACTTACCTGGAATACTGGTTGAAGTGGGTGGTTTAGCCTTGACGACGGGTGGTGCCTTGATGTCGATGAGCATGTCAACGGTCAAGGGTTCCCCATTCACGGGGTCCTTGGAGTCATTTTCCAAAATAAATTTTTCAATGAGACGGCGTTCAAAAATGCATCCAGAGGCGGGTGAGATACACGGATTTTCAGGGAATTCATTGGAAAGAGCACAGACGAGAGCCATCCTCACTGATCACGGATCAATCAGTACGTCAAAATGACCACGCACGGAATTAAATTCAAGAATGTCTGTCACACACAACTTGCTTGTCTAATTTCAAAATTTTATGATTTTTTGAAAGTCGGCTTTCAAAGTCGCGTCGTAGAATTTTGAAGTGATTCTGCCGCCGACTCCTCCTCAATCCCAGAAATGCGATTGTATTGCATTAGGGGCCATACATTTCTTATGTAGTCCTTCTGTGTACAGGGTGGTTAATAATCACGTGGCTAAACTTGGAATTTCAAATAAAAGTAAACTATACAATTCGTAAAGACGCTCTGGATCAAATTACATTCAAAATTTAATTCGCTACAGTTACTTGGATACAAATTAGAATGTAATTAAGGCTGATTACAATTACGAAATAGCAATGCAAAAAAGTAATTATATTCACAAATTACAATTTGAATCGAATTGATGTTTCTGATGTGTTAACATGATATTCATGCCATTGCTTGCGGTGATCAAAATGTTGAAATAGTTTTCATGAAATGTAAATTAAATTCCAAATTCTAATTTTAAGACCATTTCCAACGCAATAAATTACAAATATCAAAAATGAAGCGTGTACCTTTCGTAATTTATAAAAACGATTCTTAAGAAAAATTCTTAACAATAACCACCACAATTATAATAGTTACATATAAGTAATAATTGTAACTTCAATTTCTAAATTATTTCCAATTGCCAATGCAATTACACTGGTATAGAAAGAATAACATGCAGTTTTCCTTTCTTTTTAAACCAAATCTTTTAATATTTACTATGTCTCCGTTGTCCATCTCAAATTGCGCACAACACGTGGAATACAATACAATTTTTAAACAACAAACTCAATATTACGTAAGAATGTCTTCAGAAATTACATACGCATCTTGACAGAAGTTAACATAATTATTCACACAATAGTTCTTCCTAATTCGACTGCAAATAATAATTAATTTTGTATATAATTCTATTTGCAATATCCTATTAGCGCGACAAACATTTACATGATGTGTGAAACACTTCACGAAATAAGTGTACGAAGACACTTTCAGAAAATGAACGTCTCGAGGCCGATAACTTCTATCAGGATTGTCAGATTGAGCTGAATAATGCATTATTCGGCGTGTACGTCAAATTCTAAAACCATAATCTCTTCACAGAATTCAAATGTTTAAACTTTTTTATAGTACATAATTTGAATCGGAGCGTTCCTTGGGTTATACTCGTACCCATGAATGCATCTCCAATATTTTACTCTTCTGGAGATGTATTCATGTCTGTGCCTTTTTTTAATATGCTTTATGTCTGGGCGGCCCTATAGTCTGACAGAAATATTAGATCCAAACCAGCCCCAATTCTAAGAATTTTTTTATTGAAATGTCGCGGGAGCGGTTTGTTTCACAAAAATTTCACATCAGTCGTTCGTCGTTCGCCGCAAGAAATTCTGGAATTTGTATTTGTATTTGTATTTATTCAGATCAAACCCCACAATTGAAGAGGGCAAGGACAAAGAAAACTAAGAAAAGTGAGCAGTGACGAGTCGGAGTCCGTCAACTGTCAAGTGTCAACTTATTGGGTTTATCAGTGAGTTAGTGGCGGTAACCGGAATCATTTTTTCTCTTTGAGAGACCATCAGGTCATTGCATTGCCAAGATGGCTCAAGTCAAAAAACTGATGATCCAAGGGATCCGAAGTTTTGACCCTGCCAACACTCAAGTCATTGAATTCTACTCTCCCATGACACTCATTGTTGGTCAGAATGGATGTGGGAAAACGGTGAGTCACTAATTAATTCCACTCTGGAATTATTTTATTATGTATGCATGAAATTGAACTGAATATTTTGATGTTTTTTTTTACAGACGGTCATTGAGGCACTCAAATTTGCTATCACGAGTGAATATCCTCCTGGATCATCCAAGGGTACGCACACGCATAATTATATTTTACATATTCAGTTTTTGTAAATTAATTTTTAGTCGTGACTAGTTTTTAATCAGTAATCAGTTGCATGACATGTTATTTTTTCAGGTCAGACTTTTGTTCATGACCCTAAGCTTAGTGCCGGCTATGAGGTGAGTTATGGATTCACATTCTGATTTTTCAGTACTCTGTACATTATATCGCGGTTGATGCAATTGCATTATTATGTACATCAAGTTAAGCTACGTCATACAAATTCTAAGAATATTTTTGAAAATTCCACGACCAATAGTGACAGTGACGCACACACTTTTGAATTTATGGTTGAGACAAGAATAAGTTAAACAATTTATTCTAAAAGCAATCAAGTATTTGTTGAATTTTTGGAATTCTGAACATACTGGTAAAATTTAAACTTACGTGTTGGTTAGTTTGATTGATTTAATTAATTGATGAGAAAAAATGTTTTAGGTCGGTGCCATAGTCAAATTAGAACTGGAAGAGAAAAATGGAGGAAGAGCCATAATTACTCGAAGAGTGAAAGCTGTTCAAAAAGGAAAAACAGGGAACGTGTCTGTTCAAATGTTGGAAGGAACCATTCGGAGGAATAAGGATGGAAAGAAAGTGGACATGAGTTCTAAATGTGCGGATATGAAGGTAAGAAATCCAGCAAAATTATAAAAAAAATAATCCATATATTTCATTCATTCTTTGTATTGTACTCCCTACATGCTAAAGTCGCAAGGACTAATTTTATCCCGACTAATTTTTGTATCTTATTTGAATACTAGAGTGAAATGTCTCGAATGATGGGAGTGTCGGATGCTATTCTGAATAATGTCATTTTCTGCCATCAAGAAGACTCTTGTTGGCCACTCACAGAGGGGAAGAAAGTCAAGGAAAAATTTGATGCCATTTTTAACACCACGATGTACATGAAGGCTTTGGATGAATTGGCTAAGAAAGATAAAGAGGTCATGAACTGTGAGTTCCTAATTTTTCTAAAAATATAGTCCATGCTTAGAATTTTTGATATCCAAAAAGTGAAGAAGGATTTCATTAACTAAATTTTTGTATTCTTGTGATAATAGCTATTAAAGTCTATGAAGCTCGACTGCACGGGTCCACGGAGTTAATGAAAGAAAAGAAAAGTAAAACTCGGAAAATTGATCAATTAGCAATTGAGTTGACTGCCTCCACTGACATGATTACAAAACAAGAAAAGGAATATAAAGAGATTTCTGCTAAATTACGAGAATTCCAAGAATTGGAACAAGAGTATGCTAAAGTGTCAAATGCTGTCACTCAGGCAAAAACTATCATTGAGGAGATGCAAAAGACTATTGCTGAAACAACTAGAAATATAACACAACCTTTATGTGGGACCTTACCTGAATTGATGGTTCAAATGGCAAAATTCAAGGAGGCAGGGAATGAACAACGACGCAGATCGATAGACGTAAGTTTTAATGTCTTTAACCTACATTTACATCACAAAGACATTTACCTTTAATAAAAATAAATTTCTTTAAAATTGGCTTGTATTTTCTACTTTTGTTTAGCTCAAAGCTAAATTTGAACAAAAGGAAAAGGAATGGAACCATTTGAACGCACAGAAAGAGAAATATTTGACAGAAGAAGGTGTGTTTAAACAACAAGAGACTCAAAACACTGCACGTGTGGCCACTTTGAAGAAAATGATAACTGAAATCTTGAGCGTTGTTCGGCGAATGAAGGATAATTCTCAAGAGAGTAATTTTACGCAATCAGTGGAGACAGTTATCGAGACTTTTGAAGATGATGCAAATTCTACACGACCAGAACTCCTCGTCAGATCTCTCCTATCTGCAATCAAAGCCAAGGATTCGGAGAACAATAAAATTCAAAATGAATTTGCAGAGAAGGAAAAAGAAGTGCAAACAAAACTCAATAATTTAACGTGAGTGAAGTATTTTTTTACATTTTTGATCATTTTAAATATTAAAAATTCTTTAATTTTATTTTATTTCTGCAGAAAATCTAAAAGTTCACTTCAGACTGAAATAAAATTAAAAAACGAGTCAATTGAAGAGAATAAAGAGTCAGTTAAAGATCTGAAGCAAAGATTGATTGTGATCGAAGGTTCAACTGATGCTTTGGCATTGTTGGAGGATGATGAGAAACGCTACACAGAAATCATAGATGGGATTCAGAAGGGTGGAATGATAACCAAATATGAGCAGGAGATTCAAATATTCAATGAAGATATTCTTAAATTGGAGAAACGGCGAGCAAAACTTGCTCAGGACATTCAACTTCTAAGGGCTGATAAATCTATCATGGATGAAATTGAAATGCACAATCGACAGAAATTAACCAAGAAGGAGGAGTGTAATAGAGTGTGAGTAATTTCTTTTTATTGTATTTTTAGCAGGTCATAAAATATTGTCCGAATGTTGACAACAGTGTAAACTGAAAGTCACGAGCGTAATAAAAGAAATGTCGGGAGATTTTTGATTGATTTGTTTTTTCAGTAAGCGGCAAATTGAAGATCAAATTCAAAATATCCTTGAAGATTTCCCTGAAAATAATTTGAGTCAACCCCTAGAGAAGAAACTCAAAGCTTTGGTAAGTTACAAAATTTATTTAAAAAAAAAAAGGTTCATTCAAAATTAAGTCCGAATACGCAACATTGTTGGATATTATGTGCTATTTCTTCGGACCGTTTACCAGTCCAGGCGTCTGGTTGAATTTGAATATAATTTTATCATAATATAACTTATATCGTCGAAAGTCCTCTTGTTTACAAGAGTTTGTTTTGAAAAAACTGACCAATCAAAGAAAGTCTTCATCCATCTATATATCTATCTATATCTAAAACGTCATATTTTGACAATAAGACTCATTTTTGGAAGGTGGTAATATTCCTCAGATACATTTCTTGTGTATTCTTTCTCCTTCAGGCAAATGAAGTGAAGGCGAAGGAGACTGAAGTTAAAAACAAACATCAGGAGTTGACCAAACAAGAGGCGGACCAAAGACAAGTCGTTCAAGAACTCCAGAAAAAAGAAAAATCTGCTCAGGGTAAAAATCAATTTAAAAAATGACGTCATTTTTATATTTAATTTATTTTATGATTACTATTTTCTATATTTACAGAGTGGAAGGAACAAATTGATGAATTACTTGACGGAAGTGAATTTGAGACAGCTTGTGAAGAAGCGACGGACAAATTGGATGAAGCTCAAAAGGAAAATTATTACAATGATGCAGCACAATATTTGTACAAGAAATACATACAGAAATTGAAGAGTAAGAGGTATGTCAGAAAATTTACATTTATTTATTAAAAAAAAAATAATATTCTGGTGCCGACTTGTAATAATAAATAAATTTTAACTGTTCTCTGTTATTTTGAAGGTCGGGATGCCCGAGTTGTCCACTCTGTAAGAGAAACTTTAATGAGCAAGCCCAGGCGAATGACTTGATGGAAGAGGTAAAATTATTCTCATAGCTAATTTTAATTTTGTAAACAATTTTGTCCATTTCAAAATAAAATAAATATGCTAAATTATTTTTATAGTTAAGAGGTGAAGTTGAAAAACTCCAAACTAATGGACCCGCGGACAAAATAAAGATTGAAGGTTTGAAAGAAAGACAACAAACTTTAACCAAATTGAAACCAAGGTGGGAGGATTTGAAAAAGTTAGAGACAGAAATCCCTGTATTGAAACGTCGTCGGAATTCTCTTGAAGAGAGTATTCGAGGACTCAAGGAAAGGGTTGAAGAAGGAACTGATTCGTTGGACTTGCTCAAGAATGACTTAAACCAGGGGAACGCTCTCGTCAAGGATGCAGCTCATTATGATCAATACTTAGCAGATATGAAGAAGTCTGAACAAAATATTCAAGCTTGTGAGAGGAAACGGAATTCTTCAGCTAAAGGTAACAAATTTTACCGACTTTTTTTTTTAAATATAATTTTCTGTGTTAAAATCTGGATGAGACTTTTTAATTTTTGAACACAGATTGTGGATTAAGTCTGTCAGAAGCAGAGAGTGAACGTCAAGGAATTGAAGGAACAATTTCAGCCAAACGCCTTGAAAAAGATACAAAAGAAGTCATGAGAAATTCTAAACGTGATGAATTTGCATCTACACAAGAGAAAAGAAATGGAGTGAAGGAAGAGAAACTTCGAATCACATCTGAAATGCAAAATAGAGAAGCTCTTGAAACACAGAAGAGAACTTTAGAAGAAGGGACGAAAGAATTACAAACAATCGTGGTTGAATTGAATAGAAAAATTCCTACACTTACCAACGATATTGAGACTTGGGAGTCAAAGAAAGCAGAATTAATTGCTGAGAAGGAATCCACATTGGAGAAGCTTAGAGAGGAAAAGGGTCAACTGGAACAGCATAGACGGAAATTAGCCGAAATCAATACTGCCATTGATGACTTTGAGAAAGTGATTAAACATAAATATGCTGACAAGAAAAAACAAATTGCACAACATAAGGAAAGGTTGGATGAATGTGACACTTCTAAGAAAGAGCTGAGTGAAGAAATTGATATTCTCAAGACTGAAATGAGTAGTCATGAGGTAAGTCATAATATTTTCAGGTTTAACTTTACAATTACGTAATTGTAATTGTAATTAATTACTTTCGGAATCCCAGCTGTAATTTGTAATTGTAATTAAATACTTTAGAAATTGTGTGTAATTGTAATTGTAATTTGTAACTGAATTTATATTTTTCTCAATTACTTTTACAATTATTACTTAAAATTTTGACCATCAAATACAAAGATGCAACTATGATGCTAGCACACATCAAATGATCATTTCGAGAAAGTAATTTGAATTGTAATTTGTAATTTTAATTGCATTTTCAATTACAATTACGTAATTGGAATTGAAATTAATTACTTTTCCATTTTTCTCCACGTAATTGTAATTGTAGTTAGTAGTTACTTTCGAAATTTCTCTATGTATTTGTAAATATAATTAATTACAATCAGAAATGATGAGGGTGTAATTTGAAATTAATTACATTTTTAAAGTAATTGACCCAAGTCTGAGTTAAGAAGCGAACCGTAATTTTGTGATTAATTTTCTTTGCAGACGATTAAACGTAATTTGGAGGACCACATCTCTGTGAAAAATAAGGAAGCTGACGTGAAAAAGTGGAGAGAAGAATTGGGAACAAAAGAAGCGACGTTAGCAGCAGCTACAAATCGTGGAGTCACGACTGAAAGGAAAGAATTGAGTGCTCGCTATGAAAATATTTTGAGGTCAGTGAATCTCCACAAAGGAAGTAAAATAGAGATTCAGAAAAGTCTTGTGGGTCTGAAGAAAGAAGTCGGGGAATCTCCTTTCAAAAATTTGGAAGCGGAACATTGTGAGAATTTAGTTCACAAAACAGTTTACTCCAAAGCATTGAAAGACATTCGATTGTACAGAACAGCCTTAGACTCGGCCATTATGAAATTCCATCACAAGAAAATGGAGAAAATCAACCAATACTTGAAATATTTTTGGAAGAAAATTTACAAAGGAAATGATATTGATTTCATTCAAATTAAAACGGATAATGAAGATCCTTTGAAATCTGAGAGTACTGTCAAGGTCGGCGCCAAGAAGAAAGTATATAATTATAGGTCAGATTTCAAAATTGTTTCCTATGTTTATTTTTCCAAAAAAAATACCATACAATCCTTACACCAAAAATTAGGCGGTTGCATTGGGCTTCATTTTTGATATGTTGTAGCCGTTTGCCTCCTGAACAACTTTTGTCAAGTTTCTACCCCGAAAATTCTAACCGTTTGCCCGGTAGAAATTGACTTTGAAATCATAGGAATCCATGACGCATGCATGACGTCATAAACTCTATTTGACCCGTGCATTTCTAGCGGCCAAACGGTTGAACTTATTGTGGTCGGTAGAACCTTCTCAAAGGTCGTTCGAGAGGTCAACGGCTACAACATAGCAACAATGGAACCAATTCCCAGTGGCCTTCTATTTGTGTAAGAACTGTGCGGTGGTCTTTGAAAATTTTTATACTATTTTTTGAAATGACTGTTTTTAGGGTGGTCATGATGAGAATGGGAGTGGAGTTGGATATGAGAGGGCGTTGCAGTGCAGGACAGAAAGTCCTTGCTTCAATTATAATTCGAATGGCGTTGGCCCAAACTTTCAGCGCTAAATGTGGGATTATTACACTCGATGAACCAACGACTAATTTGGACAAACGGAATATAGACTCGCTTGCGGAAACTTTATCACAGTAAGTGTCAAAACTAAGTTCCAGAAAGCTCCAAAGCTAAAGTTAATTATGAACGGTACCAGAGCTCACCCAATTTCAGTTTACAGCGTAAGGTGTCCTAAAACGCCCCGGTGTCTTAATACGAGGGTCTATCTTGAACCACACGCACGGCCGTAACCACCGAATTCCGAAAGTTTGCTTTGAAATCGCTGCATAGTCCAAAACCCCCCTGTCCCAGGTCACCCTGTGACCCCTCGTCGGTCCACGGAGGGTTCATGAACCCCCATGGCCCGAAGGACCAGGGGGGTCAATTTTTTAACTATTTAGGATGCTTTTCTGAATTATTTTTAAAATGAGCATGTAGGAGGGTGTTGGTATTTGGCGTTACCTTTACCTGATTTCTTAGCAAAAAGCCCAGCTGGGTAGAAATTTACCCACATCCAATACTGACCGGGGGTCAATACTCAATAGCACCCCACTGCTCTACGCATTGGAAGGGGGTTCATTGCACCCTAACATTGCAGGAAGACGCGAGCGGCGGGGCGGCTTAGCCGCGTCGCGCGCGGCAAATTTTGACCCCCCTGTGGAAAAATCATTTTGACCCCCTCATCGACCAGGGACTATGAATCGCTGTTGCTCTTTACTCAAGGTCCGGATTATTTTTTGATTTTCTTCAGGATTGCGAACGAAATGAAGGAAATGAAAACGTTTCAACTCGTCATCATCACACATGACCAAGACTTCATTAATAAATTACTGATGGGTGACCCTGCTGACTACTACTTCAAAGTTTCCCGTGACAAAGGGTAATTCTTTAATATTTTTCAATCATTATTTTTTTATAGTTGACATCATTCTCTAATTAAATCCGCTTGTGTTAAATATTTTATAGAGGATTTTCGCAAATCGATCGGATCAACCGTTAGGAAAACGGATCCAGCCTACAATATTACCCTTAGAGTTCGAGGAAGTCAATCTACGGAAATAGTTATAAAATGTATGTTTAGCTGGCTTTACCAAACTTGTACCTGTTCTGCTACTTCATGTGTCTTTGCCGTATTTATTCTATTAGAAGCTCCGGCTTCTATCCATTCAAGGATGTTCGGCGTTCAAGGGCTTTGGCTACTTTCTCTATTATATCATACGGAGAAAGCTGAAGAAATGTCCATCTTATATTAGAATACCGGTTACTAATAGAATAAATACGGTATACAAGTTACTATTACCGTTCCAGCAGTTTATATTATACATTCCATTTCACTTTTCAAAAGCATTTACCTAAAATGTCAGTTTTAAGATTTCATGGTTCAGAAAATAAAATTCAAGAAAAATTGGAGATTTTTACATAATTTATTTCAGTATCGCTATCTGCATTTCACAAAGCATAGACTGATTTTGAATAGCTCGCTTTCTGGTATTTGTTATCTCAGGTGTCATTTTATAAATTGAGTTTTGAGGTTCTTTATAAATAACTGCGGTACTCAGAATTCCTGTTTGCGAGGAAAATTAGGACTTTTGACCACTCACTCTATGCCCTCATGGTTGTATTTTTGGTGGGAAAATAAGCCGAAATCACATTTAAATCGCCTTAGCTTAAACTATGAAATTACTAAGTATGTTCATCAAAGATTTGTTGACAAAATGTCAAAGTTTAGTAACTCTAAAAAATCTAGAATCAACAAATAGAATTTTTAAAAGATGTATAAGCACTTGTGAAACACATTGTTCTCCAATTAATTCCGCCACTCTTGTCAATGAAACGGAAGCAGTTAAGGTGAGTCAATCAATTTAATTTAGTTAGTAACCGTGGGGTTGAAGGAAAATTTGAGAAATACATTTCGTTCACTATCTGGTGATTTACGGCTGTGAATGAATGAGAACTTTTTTTCTGCTTACGATTTGTACAGCCAGATGATTTAACGCATGCAAATAAATATTATTCTTTACATATTTCTGATAGATTGTATATCTCACTTTTAGGCACAAATGGTTATGAACCATCCTGTACTTAATTAAAATTTTGATTTATCTACAGGTCAAATTTTCTGATGGTGCTGAACACGATTACCCGTGGATTTTTCTCCAAGATAATTGTACTTGTCCGAAATGTTTCCATGCCTCTTCGCAATCCAGAAAAAAATTGATGACGAATTTGGATTTGGATAAGAAAATTACAAACTCGACAGTAATAGAAGACGGGAGTGCGAGTGCTCTTCATTGTACTTGGTCGGACGGACATGAAGGGATTTTTCCAGAGAACTGGTTAGTGGACAGAAGATTCTCCCAAGACAATATTCAGTTCAGAACAACTGTTCTAAGAGATAATGTGCAGTTGATTCACTCGGATTACAACATAGAACGGGATACTATTGACGTAAATTATATTTTGAATCTCGAAAAACTTACTTTTTTCTTAACATCTATTTATTTTTTCAGAATATAATGAAGGAGCCGCTAAAACTACTCAGAATGCTCAAAACCCTGTCCAAATACGGAGTTTTTATGGTGGAAGGTGCTCAAGCATACGTTGGACAACTCCGTGAATTAGTGGATCAATTTGGATTTATACGGACAACGCATTATGGGTAAATAAGCGAAGACTGTCCATGAGGTCAACTAGTGACCTCAAAATATACCTGAAAAGCATGAGTCAACCTTTATTTGATTATTATTGTACATGTGGGTCCAAATCTACGGGGCAAAATGATACATTTGCGGAAATGATAACATGTTTTTTTAAAATTGACTTCTTGTCTTCTAGGGCAGAATTCACTGTAAAATCTGAGAGAAATGCTTCAAACTTGGCCTACACATCTGAAGGTCTAGGTGTCCACACTGACCTCCCATACTACGTGTATCCCCCTGGAGTTCAACTCTTGCATTGCATTAAACAATACCCAGGAGACGATGGAGGACATACGAACCTAGTGGATGGATTTTCAGTGGCAGAGCAAATGAAAGAAAAATTCCATGAACAATATCAAATCCTTCGGAACACACCAGTGGAATTTGCTGATGTTGGAGAAGATTTTATAAAATTCAATAAAATTCATCATTCTCCGACGTTTGTGTAAGTTTTCATAAAAATGGATTGGTATTTCTATTTCGTTTCACCATGGCACCTTGGGCTTAGTGAAGACTTTTAACCCAGTTTACCCTTATATTTGCCTATTAATATTTTTTTTCTATTATAATTTACAGACATTGCCAAAAATCTGGGAAATTGACACGAATAGTTTACAGCAATCAGCAGCTCAGTTCCTTCTTGCCGATTCCTGTGGAGAAAGTTCGACCACTCTATGAGGCCTTGAGACTTTTCACCACACTGTGCTATAAACCCACGAATTTAATTCGATTTAAACTTAACGAAGGTAATTAATTAAGAAATATCCGTAATTCTAAAACATGTAACGTGTTATGCCAAATACAAGCCGGGAGCTGAATAGCCAAGGCCAGGTCTTTCTCCCACTTTCTCCATTGACTCTTATGGAGGAAGTTCTCAAAGTCTATGACATTTTACCTACTGGAATGTACAGATGGGTAACAATTTTCACTGTTGTCAACATTCGGACCAGTTCGAGTGATCAGGGCACCTAATTTACTAATCCTGAATATTTTAGTCTAATTTGAATTTTTAATGTGAACATTTGGAGCTTCAGTGAAGTTGAATTGATTATCTAATTTTTTTCAGGGGACATTCTCGTGTTTGACAATTGGAGGATGCTCCATGGACGAGAAGGATTTGACCCCTCAAGAGGTGACAGATATTTAGAAGGCTGTTATGTGGACTGGGACGAAATTTACTCCACCATTAGAGTTATAGAAAGTTCGAATTGACCGGGTGAGACTCAAACCAAAAAATATAATGGTGCCTTTACTTGCATTTTAAATAGGTTGTGACTATTTATCTAATTGTGACCCACAATTAGTGAGTGACCTTTTATTATAGTCAAGCACTTCAGTTTTCGCTGTTGTCAACATTCGGACCGGCATATTTCAGGCATACACGTCTATTTTAGGAAATAAATTCCGTACTCTCTGGATATTTATGTTTAACCAAAAATTCGATTTTAATGTTGAATATAATGAAGAGTCAATTAATTGAGCAATTCCAAATTAATAAATGCTTATTTAACTGACGTGTTATAGTTTAGTTATTTCGTACACACATATTTGACAATATTATAATATTAAGTAAATTCTTCGCCGTCGCGTTGTTCACGTCACATTAATTTTTTTAACACAGAACAGAACTACTTACTTAAATGCTAATTGAAATGCGTCCTTCTATATCTTATTCTTAAGATAGTTTTCAACTTGACAGAAATCATTAATTTAGTCACCGAAGTTTTGTAAATTCAAGTAAAAATAGACTAAAAGCGGGTCAAATTATAAATGAAAATTCTTCTCATCTACTTCTCTCCAGTAAAATCATTAGGCGGAGAGCTTAATTAATTTTTAACTCAGGTCATAAGTCCATAAATATTATGCAATTCAAATGCCAGTGGTTCACAGAGTTCATTGAGAATCCAAAATGCACTACCGGGAGTTCCAAATGTAACTTAAACTTAAACTAAAGAACATCAATCTCAAATTTTGGAACACCCTGTACGCAGAACATAGTCCAATTTTCGATCTTTCAAAAATTCCGCCGGTCACAGTTCTTCGAGTCCATAAATTTTGTACCATCTTCCCTGAATTTTCAGATTATCTTAACGGAAATTAACGACACCGTGACGATTTCACCGTTCTTCATATTTCCGGCCGGTAAAGGTCGATTTTGTAGTAAAAATGAATTATGCTGACCCCGATACTGACATTCCGCCCTCTCCATTAGCATTTCCGGGTGCTGTTGGCGTGACCTCCATCGATACTACCTCCGCGAATTTCTCACATGTTTGCATTTCCTCCTGCAACTCTAACAAATCTTGAAATTCGGAATAAAAGTCTTGCCAAGCCAAATCCTTAGCAAACGTGGTCAATATTAATTTCAGGACATGACGTTTATTGACCCCTACAATAGTTGGTGACCAACTACTGCCAGTACCTCCGGCCGAGGAATGCGTAGGACCCAATAAATCTTCACACAATTGATGTAATTCCGACCTCAGTCCTTGAGCTGCCAATGATTTTGCTAAAACAATTATCCACTCCCTCACATCCTCCGTCCTCTCCAATTCCGTAGCAGTAGCTAATCTCAACTTGACTTGACTAATGACCCCTGTCCTTTTACACAAAGGGTCAAACTGAAGGAAATTTAAAATGTCACCACGTGCAGCAGAACTTGCAGTAGCCGTCGGGTCACTCATCACCATCCAAGTCCCCATATCACGATTGTACATGAAAGATTTCCCATTACTAAGAATTAATCTGGGGACGCCTGTCGAACTCACACTCACGTAGACAATGTCAACTAATTTCCCTTCCATGACCCCTTGACCTTGACCTGGTTGATTAATCAATGGCATCAAGGACTCCGTCTTCACACTTTTCTTCGTATGAATGTTCCAAACATGCATCGTAGCTTTCGTTGTGACAACTAATAGAAATGGTCCATTGTGTGCCATTTTGGATGGTACACTGGACACAACCAATGGCGGGAATGCGTAACGACCCTTGAGGTCAAGGACATGAACAGTCGCGTCTTCACAAACAGTCACTATCCGAGTCCCGTCACCACTGACCCCACAGATGGGAGCTTCCGTTTGGATACACCAGTAAAGGTCAGGGAGGTAAGGTGTTGCTGAAGTATCGGATGATTGGGATTCATGCTGACATCTCAAAAAATTGCATCGACGTCCGCCACTAATTTTATTTTCAACTTCAAGGGTGTATCGGATGTCTGGTTTCTTATTGACCCTCAAGGTCAAAATGTCCTGGATTTTCATTGGATTCAGTTTTCGACGAGCTGGCGCATGCGTTGGTGTAGAGTGATGCGTCACAGGTGGCGGTGGGTGAGGTTTGGGTGTGGATACTGCCGCTGCCGATGTGCCAGGGATAGGGCGTGGAGGTTGTACGAAGGGTGAATCTTGAATAATTTCAGGAACCAATTTCTGTTGTTTCTTGACCGGTTTTGGAACCTTAGCTCCATCTTCTGACAATTTTCTCTTGATTGTCGCAGATAAAGGGGCAGGTAGTTCGACTGGCTTCTTTGCGAGTTCCAGTTCTCCGTTAATTTGTCCTAACCGAGTAGCTTGAGGTTCTGGTTGGTCATCGGCTTTGATTACCGTTTGTGAGGATGAGGGTTCAGGATGCGCATGCCCATTGACCTCAACGATTTCTGGGGTTTCATTGGCTGCTGCGAAGGCCGGCGGCGGGATACTATGTTGCGATCGTGAGTCGTCGACAACTGTCGGAGGAGGAACTGCTGAAGTTTCAGGCGCCGTGACAGGATCTTCAGCGCCCCCTATCATAACATCATCTATTCCAGACACCATATTATCCCTGAGATTAGATTGACTGGAATGATCAGTATTTTGAAATATCGTTGTCGTCGTCGTCCCACAAGGAACTGTTAAAAGTGAGGCATCAAGATTTGGTAAGAATTTTGGTGTAATCCTTCGTTTCCCATCCGGCGTTCTCGTCTCAATTTGTTTGTCTGGACCTCGAGGAATATTTGGAGGATTTGACGTGTCCATCAATTCAAAATCGTTCGGGGGTTTTTTGACATTCGGGTTTGATGCACCGGAAGCCACGGTGTCCTCTGCCTCCGGGGGTTTTTCATCTTGAGTTCTTCGAGCCATAAATACTTCAATATTTTGAATGATTTGTGAACTTGAATTCGTGGATTTTGTATTTTTCCCATAAACTCTTTCATGAAGTGAATTTTTTTCATCCGTCGTGAGGGGAACACCGATTTCGACAGTGCTGAATTGTTGGAGAACCACGGTCCCATCCCAGGAACATGCCATCATAATTGTACCACAAGAAGACCATGCCAAATCCATGACAGAATTGGTAAAGACATCTCGTAGAACAATGACAGGTCTTTTGAGGTGTGTTGACCACACAGAAATTGAACGGTCACGGGAACCCAAGGCAACTAAACATGTTTTGCTACTTTTTTGAGTTAGAATGTTGGAGTTGAATCGAACACAAACGACAGCTTTTCTGTGACCCACAAAATCCTTGTCAGTTCTCCATCCGTCACGTTCAACGATTTGGGCAGTTGGACCTCCTCCATTCATTGCGTGGGCCGACACGAGGTACATACCATCAGGTGACCAGTCAAGTCGTAACACATGGGTTGTACCCCCACATTCATGGAATGGGTCTTCTACAGTGTGTTCTTCTAACCAATCCGATGTTCTCCAGATTTTTAAAGTTTTGTCGTCCGATTGGGATGCGATGTATTTTCCAACCGGGTCCCACGTCACGCCTTTCACCAGGCTCGTGTGTCCTAATCAAATATATAAAATTATAGGTTTTTCCTACTACCAGGGGTACCTTCGCTAGAGTAAACAGTAAACCCATCATCGTGTGCCTAAAAAAAATGCACCCAAAGCCAAGAGAGCGTAGTAGCATGGGGTTCCCATCTTCTGGCTGTTAGGACGGGGTTCGATTCCCCATCCCAGCCCGGCTTTTCCTATACTGTGAGGTTTTTACTTCGCAGCCGCAGGGGTTTTCTTTTCAAAATTCGTTAAAGAGGTGAATTCTGAACATGCATAGGAGGGTTGGGAGCATTCTCCTTGGTAGGAATAGACGATAAGCCACCATTTGACAATAATGATATCTGAATTGGGGATAGCTAAGTTATGATTGATAGACAAAATAATTCTTATTTGTGTTTACCTTTGAGTTCCGCAATGACTGAAGGGAATTTATTTGCATCCCAAATCAAGACAGTGTTGTCCACGGATGCTGATGCCAAGTACTTGTCATCCGAAGACCAAGACAAGTCTAGAATGTCCCCTGTATGACTCCTCAAAGTGGACACAGGTTTCCAAGTCTCATAAGCAGTTTTTCCAAATCCACAATTCTGAAGTGGTTGACTGTTCCGACTAAAGGCGTTGGGGTTAGTTTTAGCAGTGAGTCTCCAAATGATGATGAGTCTGTCATCCCCACCCGAGGCTAAATACCTCCCAGAATGACACCACCTCACCGCATTTACACACGCATTATGATGGTCCAATTGACACAACAATTTTGGAATACCAGCGCTGTCCACAGATTCCTGTAAAATAGAAAATACCAATAATTCATTTCAATAAAGATTCATTTTATTTAATTATTAATTTATATTAATTAATATATACGTAATTAATTAATGTAATAATTAATTATTATTTTAGTTCAAGATGTGTCCATTTCAGATTTGACCTTACCTGGGACAATGGACAATTATTTTCTTGTTGATCCCTCCGAATGCTTAAGAGAGGTTTCAAGTTCCAAATGACGATTCTTCCGACAGAGTCATTCCCTTGACCACCAGTCACGAATCGCGTGTCATCAGGATGAATGTCAATACAGAATATTGGGTGACCATCATGGTGAACCCATGCCGGTTTCAAAATTTTCATTTTCCTCTCCGTCACTCCTAATTTTCTTTTCAATTTTGACTTGGAACTTAAACTTGGGAAATAAATGTGGATATGGAATCAACTACGCTACTGTTGGTGTGGTTGGTGTAGGTCAGGGTCAGGGTCAAGGTCGTCCACCCGGTCTCAGCATTTGATCAATCCCTAACCAACTGATTAAAAATGTTATAACATAAATTAAAATAATATTCTGAATTCTAATAATTTTCAGTCCCGCCGGTTTATTAAATAAAGAGGACTTTGGAAGTTCAAAAAAATGCGGTGGCGGATTGCCTGACCTAGGATGCGATGTTGCGTTTTAGATAAACAAAAGGGTGAGTCTATCGGGGCGAAGTGAGACGAGCCAGCACTTTTTTTACAGGGTGGCTCATAAGCGATGTTAATAAATTTAACAAACCGTAACCATACTAATTATGTCTCGTCAGGTTCTGCCAAGTCCGTCTAATAAGACTTCAAAAAGATGGTATAAAATTTTTGAAAGAAATGTCAATTTTTTTCTTGCACAATTTTTTACCCTGTTCGGAGTTGCACTTTCTCTTAGGTTTATTATGTTCATTTGAATTAACCTTACATTCCAGACACACAATGAAAGGTGTAGAGTGGATGACACGTATTTATTTTAGATTCACGAATCCGTCAAAGTTAAAGCAAGAGTTAAAGTCACTGTTATACTCATTTAAACTGTGTTCAAATCGAATGGAATCTGAACACTGCACTCACTGCACACTGTCATACTGAAAAAGTATTTTCCAAGACTTTTGTTACCAAAATTGGTAATATATAATTGGAATTTCTTTTATATTTCTGAAAACAAGTCAAGTTTATACCTACATTATTAAAAATTATATTTTTAGAAAACTATTTTACATGTAATCATAAGACTAAAATAGAATTTAGAAAATCAAATTACGACATATAGAATGATATATTTCATTTATTACTTCACTATCTTGTCCACTTGTGCATTACTCATTGTACATCATAAAAGGACTTTGAAAACATTTCTCATGAAATAGGTCAAGGCAAGACCCAAATCCAAGGGTCCGGTCCTCAGGGTTCAGGACTGAATGAGTCTTTTGACAAAACACAATGATAATATGATATTTTTTAAGACCCTTCATATCCCATAAATGGTTGAACCGAAAAAAAAAGGAAGAACTGTTCAAGTCAGATGAGATTGTCCGGAGCGAGCGCTCAGAATTTAAGAACAAAACTCCAGAGCAGATACTGGGTACCGTGAAAATTAATTTATTTGATTTCAGTTTAATCAATTATAATAATACAATATAAACTGATATCAATAGTTCACTGTACCAAATTAGTACACCCTGAAGAGACCAATCTACACGTTCAAATTAAAATGGAATTGTCTTCAATTCTCGTCAACTTCATCTTCATTTTGATTCTTCAGAATATTCAAGTAATTCAACAACTATCATTTTTTCTTTCTTCAATTTTTTGTCAAACTTATAATCCATTTTGTCCAGGTGTAATTTTTTGACGTCGAATAGAACGCAGAAAATTATTATTTTTTGCTTGTACTTTAACTCTTTTTTCGAACTAACCTAAAGAAATTATCAAATGATCTGTCAATTGTACGCTTTATTTTTTCTTGCAGTTGTAAAAGAATACAACCCGGGTCTTTAGGTCTATTCCCTTGAATATTGACCCGAGGCTCTATTCCGTCATTTACGCCATAATTAATTCTTGTAATTATAATTCAGGGTGAAGATGTGAATGAAGAATTGTACAGTCAAGACCCCGATAGTTCTGGTGTCCGTCAATGCCGGAAATGTAGTCTTGAATTTTCAAAATTGGATAAAGCTGAACAAGACATCTGGACAAAGTACAAGGATATGCACTACACGGAATTTCGCCAACGATTCAGAATGATTAGTGATGTGTCTCGTGAGGTGATTGTTGACCCAGAACATCGATTCCTAAAAGACTTGTACCCCGAAGAGTTAAACCTGATGAAATGGTATTTGTTGGAACTTGACCTTTCCGAAGAAGAAAGACAAGGCAGAGTTCAAAAATTGTCTGAAATAGTTGGGTCGATTAGGGCATGGCAAGAATACGAAAAAGAATTGACATCACCAGATTTATCTGAACCCAAAGTACAAATTCAACCTGAAATGACAGTTCCTATTCAAAATGCAACGTTGACGAAGCAGGAAAGGATCGAGCTTTGAATTTGTTTTTCAAAAAAAATTCATGTGAGGAATTACTAAGGCTAATTTGTACATACAACAAAAATAATACTTTTCGAATTTGAGTAATTAAAAATCATAATTAGTTTGATATGTGTAGGAGTTTGATAGACGGGATTTAATTACAGTTCTAAGCATGAGAGTTACAAGGAGAGTTTTAATTTAATTCTACAAGATTGATGATGACCTAAATGTGTGTATTTATTCATGTCTGTCTATTAAATTAGAAAAAAAAATATTTTAAATAAGATAATTTTAATTTAAGATTCAATTAAAATTAATGAGAGATTTTAAAGGATGATTTGAATATTTTTTAAAACAAGAGAAAGACGGCAGGTGCTCCATGCGTACGTTGTATTAATTTTGATTCTTTGGGATATTCAAGTAATAAATTTATAACTTTTTCTTTACCTAATTTTTTGCAGAAATTATAATGTTTCAGAATTTTTTTTTCAACCAATAAGTTAAAGGCTTGGAGTGTCATGAAATGGATTTTTGTGAGGTCTGGTGACCTTTGGTTAGATTAGGTTGACCTACTGCTTAGAATTTATGCAGTCAAGTCATATTATTATTTTAAAACATGTTCCAATGTTTTAAAATTATTTGTTATAAAAATTAGATAAAAACGATGTTAAAATTTTTCTGAACATTTTCCGTTAAGTTTAAGCCACGTAAAATTAAAACAGCGAAAAGAGCATTTGATTATAATCCATGATAATTCCAACTTTCATCACCGGAACTTTTTTATCCGAACTTTTCTGCTCGACTTTTTTTTTACCAAAACTGACTGAGGTGGATGACAATGAAGTGACAAAATAATGTCGCCAAATCAATGAGTGACCTGCCAGACTGTAATATATTTCTTTACGAGCATAGAACTTTTGTATAAGAAAGTTCTTTATAAAGCACCGATGTTATAACACATTTTACTGATTAGACAAGGAAGTCCGATTGTTAAGGAATTGTATTTTTACGATAATCTAAACAAAATGCAGTTTTGTCAAAATTGTCCAAGTATTATCATTTGTAGCAACGAATTCATTTAATTGAGAACAATATACAGTACTTATCAAATATCTGTGACATTTACAGCAATGTGAAAGTAAATCTCTCGACCTGAAACTTTTTGTTTCCTTTGAAAGCTATACATTATTCGAGTGTACTATAATTGCCGTCGTTGCGTCGGACAAAGAAATAGGCACCAAGAGCAGCAGGAGCAGCAAACCACATGTCAATGAAACAGAGGACAACAAAGGCAATCATTTTCGCGAGTGACCAATTTTCAAACCCTTCATTGTGTGCCGTGATCGTGAAAGAAACACATAACAAGATGCTTATCACTACATGAAGTCCACACCAAGATTTCTCATTACCGAAGAATACCTACAAAAATTGTAAATATTATTAAAATGAATTCGGTTAACATATAGAGTGGGGTTATTTCGTTCTTTTGCACTAGCAAGAAGCCCGTCATTACGGACGGGTGTTCAAAGCAGGTGGATGCGATGGCGATGACTGTCCGGCTCCGGGCTCAAGTCTATCAAAATTTGTACAAAATCACCAGGAATTCTAAACTTACTCTACCTAAGAGTAGTTTACAGTATTTTCATGCATATGCATGAATAAATTTAACTTACGAGACTAAATGAACCAATTTGAATGAGACTTGCTACAATTGCGATTGACCCAGCCACAATATATAAGTCAAAAATGGTGCAAGCATCGAGTCTGATGGGCATTGTGTTACAGGACTCGTCAAGGGGTCGAAAGTGATCAATGATGACTGACGACATCACAAGCACAGCGATTCCCATGACCTATTCTCAAACATAATTTAATAAATAGTAATATATTTTACAATTGACAAAAATAATTAATGACATAATTACCGCAGACAAACCGGCCACGATCAGTATTGGTATTTTTGGTGCCATTTTTCCAGTTCTGATTAAGTCACTGGTCCCGGAGGTACGGCTTTGATTTGACTATTCGATTTGAAGTCCGGGACTCGAGTATTTAATTTGTCAAAATTCCAAGCAGGCACAAGTTATTTAAAACTATCATCAGTGGTATTGTTATCAGGAAATACTGTTTTTCGAATGTGAACAATGGAATTGCACGTAATAATTCAGTTTTTGAATACGAATTTGTAATTGCGATATCGATTATTTTAAGTTAATTAGATTTGTCTTGTTGACTTTTATGACTCCACTCTTGTACTTCGAAACACAACTAAGCGCGGTGTTTGTCTTCCAGTCCCAGTCCCAGTTGGTTTCCGTTAAAGTATTTTTCCACATTTGTAGAGTTATATAGTAAATTGGGCTAATACACACCACGTTGGTAAAGTGTGTCATATTACCCCATTGACCGTTTGAGGGTGCGCTTTGATGGTCAAGTGACACCAGAATACTATGAAAAACCGCTGAAAAACTGATTTCTTATTTCCCACCGCGCGCGCGAACTCGCGTCCGGATGGAGTTGACATATATTGTCTGAGATCCTAGAGATGATCATTAACGAAGTGTAATTCCAATGGTGATTCCTGAGATATACGAGAGAAACCAAAAATATCAGACCCTTTAATTAAATGGTGCGGGCTACATAATTGTTCGATTCCGACCAAGATGGGGCGTATTAACCCACTCCCAGCTAAAGCTGTAGTGGAATGAATTGAAATTAACTAATTATGACTATTTATCGTCGTCCATCCTGGACTCGTGCTCAGATATTAGAAAGTAGGTACGACAAATGTAATAATGGAATTAAAAGTATTCCGATACTTGTCTGTTTGTGGCGTTCGGTGCATGCTATGCTCAACTACTTGTCCTCATGTGTGTGTGGAATAGATAATTTTTTTCTCCAAGGTTTAGGAAAAAAGAACTGGCCCTGTATAAAGTAGGTATAGATATACGGCCATTGGAATTGCCTAGGAATACCAGGTACTGAGAATTCAACTGGATTATTTCACGGTTAGATCTGGGGAAGTAGGAATCGTCAATTATTTGCTACTTCATGCGTATTCATGTACTTAATATATTTTCTCCATAATTATAAATACTTCTTCCCTAAATCTGAAATAACTTTCGGTCGGTTTTGTAGGCGTACGGTAGTACGGCGAATATGTGATGCAGAAGATTTTGACAAATGTATGTTATTAGATGATTTCTATGTTTGCGGCTTTAATCCAAACTTGATACTCTGTGAAATTGTGGGAATCGAGGACACTCACGGATAGTTCAACATTTCATCTTTGTATGTTTATGTTGTGTGAGCTATGGAATTGATGACTTAATTCAAACTACATCCAATCCAATCCAATCCAATCCAAATAAATGATAATCTAAACAATACGTAAAAAATGCATAGATATTTAAATAATTCTTATGATATCTGTAGATATAAAAATTCTTTGATGCATTCCAGACCAGAAGAACCGAATTCCACTTGTCTTCTCGCGAATTAATATTGAAGGTTAGTTTGCCGATTGACATGTTCACAAAGGTTGAGTTCCAGCTCAGGAAGTAAAAAGCAGAAGCGGAACCTTTTCAGAACTGGAACTATCCCAATTGTGAACTTGTGAACTTAGGATACAATATCTGCTAATTAATGTACTGGTGTTATTCGTATTTGTTTTTCCTATTCCCCATGAAAGTTTGAATAGATATTGAAAGATCTTCACAATTACTTGACTCTCGTTATCAGTTCCCAAACGCACAATGCGTTCTGGTGGGTTAAATTAGTTTCTCTTATTTTGCTAGATAGAATTCGTTTCCCTACTACTAGGGGTGCCTTCTTTGGACCGCACTACATCCAATTTTTTTGGAAAATGAATTTCAAATGTATGGAAATCGCAGATTTAAAAATTCAAATTTTTTAAACTCCTGCTCTAAGATTAGTTTCATCAACTTTGTTCACTTTTTCGAGTTTTCATTATCTCAAAAATATTTCCCGGAAGTAATTTCCTCGAATTCATATTTGTACAAACAATCCAAGCTCAATCAAATAAAATAATCAAAAAAATGTTTCCCTTACCAAGAAAATTTGGAACAGGACTCTTCCGGGTTAAATACATATTTATTGCGAAAGGCGGAACGACTGAGCTATACAATTGTCCTTGGTGTGTGTCTGTGTGT
>JAQFYE010000666.1:0-31515 GCA_034694305.1 Protaphorura glebata | reverse complement strand
ATTTGGTGGACCCTAACGCGGTGTATGTGAAGTTGGTTGTTTGCTACATATGAATTGATTGACTTGGTGGAGGAAGATTGAAGTGATGGTAGTGAATGGCACAAACGGCAATCCCAATTGACTCAACCATCCGCCATTGAAGGCCACAGCCAGAACGAACCCACAGTAGTTCAGTTGTCATTGTCTCCATGGTGGCTGGAATCAGCACACCCTACCCTACAGATTCTAAGGCCCAAATTGTGGAGCTATTTCTGTAGTTTATGTAATATGACGGCATTTCCAAACAAACAAACGAGTTTTCTTATCATTATTATTTTCTCTGTCGGCACTTTACACTGAAGTCTCCATTGCAAACTGACAGGGTAACGCCAGTGCGGGTAACTTTAGACAGATCCGAAATTCATACCACTAGACGATGTGATGTAATGTCACGCCACCCACTTCTCAGATTTAGGCTCAGAACGTTGCATGTTGCGTCCGAATACTTTAAATTGAATATGTGGAATAAATTGAAAGGAGTCGCGGTAAGTCGTACTCGTAACCCCAAATCCCATCGCATCACACGTGGCAAATGAAATAAATTGAATATGATTACATCGGTTCCAAAGTGACTGTTATGGACCAGCGTTGTTATCGTTGTTTACATCGACTTATCGCGACTCCTTCTAAAAGGATGAACTAAATAGTCCAGTCTCTTTGATGTGGACCAAGTGGATATTTTCTATAAATTTACGCCAGTTCAAATGTAATGCCAGGTAGGCAGTTTCGTCAGCTTAAATTGGCATGAATGTATGTATTTTCCATAATTTCTTAAACAATATTTGCTAGTGTATTTTTCATAATTTCATAAAAACTATCGCGAAGTCAAATACACCCTTTCATCACTCAATCTCTCAATCACAAAAAATGTCTTGAACTATCTGCTCAAAACCAAAATCACGAATCATCTTCTATTGACTCCAAACTCGACGATCATTCGCGTACTGTACGTTCGTTTGAACTGCAACATTCAATAACCGCCGGCGCCGTTATTGACAACTTGAACCGCAACAACTTGGGTGGCCGTTTTTCCCGCCCGTGCTTCCACTTTAATTTATTTATCCCATATCCACACGACATTTCAATCCTTTCAAATTCACAGCATAGTTATGCATTCGTCAGTGTCCGTAATCGACCATCCGTGTTAGTTCTACTTCCTGATTAAGAAGTTCAATAAGTTTACGCCGAGAATAAGGATTAGTCCTGTTTAAGTTTTATTGAACAATGAATTCCAGGAACGAGAATATGGACATCAGACATGATAATCGAACAATTCTTGGCGACATAAACCGTGGTAACAGATTTGGGCATTGGAATATGTTACCTGATTCAGTAAAGATAATTCAAAGTCGTTTGAGCTTTTTGAAGAATTTAAAACCCAAAATGAATAAATTCATTAACATAAGCAAGCCCGAAATTGAGTGTCCGAAGAATTCAACGTATATAATTGTGCTCTTACGGATTCGAGCAATGAATTAATTAAGTTTACTGGGTCCAAATCAAGTATATATTAAGTTAGTTATGTGGTTTGTACGATGTGATTGACGAGGTTGAGAAACGAATGGTACAAACGGCATCCCTAAATGACTCAACTGTCGGCCATCGCATGTTGCAGTGCAAACGAACGTACAGTACATCCACTCATCCAGACATTCATGGAATAACACCAAAAACACAAACATTAATTACTTTCTTTCCATAACAGTGACTAAAGACATGGCTCATAATTCCTACAATATCCACTAGTTCTCCAGATTTAGCTACAAAATTTTTGTCTGCAACATACAAGGACTTGAGAGTCGGTCGAAGTCACTGCCCAAAACCTCCAATACCACGTTAAAGTGGATATGCACTAGCTATAGTGTGGCTTTATAGAACCAGTGCTATACAATTTTGCTGTTTTAATAGACGGGCCGTTTCATAATTTCTCAGTTTTTCAATTCAGCAAAACTTTCCATTTTATTAAACATTATTGGGTCAAACCGTCTAATAGTAGGCACTCGACACAATAAAACAGTCGGTGCCCTTAACTAATCATGTAACTACCTTAATTAGCTTGAATGTTAATTACAATTAAGTTTGAAATTGAATATTTAACCAATATTAGTGTCCATTATCACTAAATACGGCATGGGAAACATGATAGGAGTGTTTAAATCGACGTCAATTACTTAATTATCAAGGTAATTTGCCCAAATGTTAATTACAATTAATTTTGAAATTGAATAATTAAGCAATATCATCGTCCATTATCACTAAATACGGGATGGGCATCATGATGGGACTGTTTAAATCCGTGACAAGTACTTAATGATCAAGGTAACTAGCTTAAATATTAATTACCATTAACTTTTAAATTGAATAATAAAGCAATATTAGTGTCCATTATCACTAAATACGGCATGGGGAACATGATGGGAGTGTTTAAATCGGTGACAAGTACTTAATTATCGAGGTAACTAGCTTGAATGTTAATTGCAATTAACTTTGAAATTGAATAATCAAGCAATATCAGCGTCCACTATCACTAACTACGGCATGGCGGACATGACAGGAATGATTAAATCGGTATCCGATAATTATATATTGCCTAATTATTCAATTTCAAAGTTAATTGTAAATAACATTTAAGCTAGTTGCCTTGATAATCAAGTATCGGATACCGAATTAAAGACTCCTATCATGTCCGCCATGCCGTATTTAGTGATAATGGACACTAATATTGCCAAATTTTTAAGAGTTCAAAGTTTTAGGACCCCGCCGTATACGCCACTATATAGCTTTTGGGTCCACTACCAAAGCTCTGAATTTATTTGACTGTAACATTAAAATTGAGAAATTCATTTGGTGTTGGGATAGTTTTGGGCAGTAGTCAAAGTCCAGCCAGTAAAAAAAGCGGTTGTACCTCCATGGGGAACCTGCACACCATATTCTAGACACGTCGGTCAAGCGGGTTAGTCAATGGAATGGGAATCGTGATGGTGAACCCAACAAAGTACACTCAAATCTACATGCCACTGTGCCTTATAGAGCGTACTTAGACGTAAATATTGCTCTTGCGATTTATCTAAAAACAAGGTTGTATGAAACCCCGAAAAATTATGGGAACGTACACTCAAAATGTCGCAGAACCAAAAACGCGCGTTGTGATTTATTTAGGGTAAGTTATTCTATTGCGAATAAAATTTGATCACACACACAACTGCATAAAATATGTAATTACCGAATCTCATCCTCCACTCAATCTTTAGTAATACTAATTGCTCGGGGAGCTAACATGTTCTGGAATGCCTTCTAAAACCTTTTGCAGTTATATTGACGCGGCTGACAAAAAATATCTTCAAAATAAACCAAAGAAAATCCAAAATTCCTTTCTCTGCTTTATATTCTCCTTATCCATTTATTAGATTGTCACGGACAACCAATGTTCACAGGAGGCTCGAAATTAATTTAGTGGTCACAATTCATGAGCTGAAATTATTTTCTCTCGAAAAACTCGATAGTACTATACAATTGCATTTATAGTGTAACGGGATAAAAGTCCGGGATTTTAGAATAGCTATTAATTTTTAACACGTAATGATACGATGAAAATAGAATTCCTTTATGCAGCTAATGCCAAAATGTAACTGCATACGACCGGGTTGAATCCTGACGGGTTTTTCTTAAGTGCAGAAAATTTTTGACCCATACGCGAAAACGGTGACGAACACAAGGATCCAAGAATACGCGAAAAGTGTGGAAGAAGGAGCGGCCTACAGAAATCGGAATGTTATAATATTTTAGGTATTTCAATTTCATCGTCAATTCAACATTGTTTAGTGCATTTGCTCACCCGTGAATACAATTTGAAGTTACTGACTTTCCTTCCAACGGGATCGTGAGTAGTGATGAATGGAGCTGTAGAGAATTAGAAATTAACGAATATATAGTACAATCTTCAAATGCGGATTAATAGAATGTATTACCACGGGACTGAGAAGGTGAACTCGCAATTAATATAAAAATGTCGGAATCCGTTTTGAATTCCTCATCTTCGTACGAAATCGGAAGTTTGAGACCGAATCGGCATGCAGCGATTTCATCCTTCGTGTCTGTTCTTTGATTAAATATTTGGTTTGCTGTGTCGCTTTCAGGAATAGCTACAACCTGATTAAGTTGAATACAAATATGTCAAACTCATACAACATTGTTGTGAATCACACAGTGAAGTACTTGAAAAATGATTTAAATTTAAATCACCACTGACATTAGCATTCGAGGTGGGTTTACGCTACAGTCCAAAACGACCGCTCAGGAGTCGAACCGACGATTCGGCATCAGCATCGTTTCCGCTTCAGAATGTACCATAAATGGTACAGGCGAAAAAATTGGGCGTAGGGTGAGAACTGCAGAGCCGAAACGGAAATCGACGCTCGCGGCGGATCACAAATTTAAAATTCTTTGGTCATAGTTGAGTTCAAACAGTAAACTTTTGAGACCAGAAATACTTTGATAAAGTATATTTTTTGCATCTCCACAGTTTGATTTGCCATCGCAAAATAGAGTCAAGGTGAAAGGTTAAGAATAAGGCCAGGACTGGAATAATTCAAATATGTATTTCTATTTAACTTGTCCAGCTTGTCAACAGTTATTCATACAGAATGTGAACAAACTAATACAAAAAAATTTAACCTTAGTTATTTCTGTTTAAAGTTTCTTCTTCTGCAACAATTTTTCAAGGCGGCGGACTGTGTGGTAGTGTTATATTAGTTCTGATTCGTTCTAGTTAGTTCTAGTTCCACGCTCAACTCAAGGTTCTAGTTCTAGTTAGTTCCACTCGAATTCTATTTTAGTTCTAGTTCCAAATTAGTTCTACACGGAAGCATGGGAGCTATAACTAAAGAACTCAATTAGAACTCAATTAGAACTCAATTCCAGTACAGCTCCGCGTGATAATTTAGTTCTAGTTCTAATTCTAGTTCGAAAGTTTACATTGAGTTCTAGTTCTAGTTCCGGGAACTAGAACTAGAACTAGAACTAAATTAAAAAACTTAGTTAGAACTAGAACTAATATAATACTACTGTGTGGAAGTTGTAATTGTAACTGCTGCTACCGCGTAGCACTTTTTAATAAATTAGAAAGTCAGTCAGGTCTCATTAGTTTTTTGTAAAATTGTTGAAAAGATAAATACGTTTCAGTGTGACAAACGCAAGGTCAATTATAGTGGTTGGGACTTTGAAGATGTGAATTATGTATCAAGTTGAAAATACAATTTAAAACACCATATTATTGATTCGATTGGACTGGGACTAGGAGTTGTAAATCTGTGTTTGAGTTATGATGAACACACTTGGAAGATTTTTTAAGAAAATCGCACGACATATTATTATATTTCCCGGCTAGACGGAACACGTGGCCTGAATGAGGTTACATCCATTCTAATTGGCTTCCGCCTGAGAGCTGAGACGAAAAAGTACTTTGCTCAGGCGGAAAAATGTCTCTGGATCTGAAGATTATACGCCTAGAAAACGTAGCATAAACGGTTCGTGCCAAACTGTTTCAGTTCGTAGGCGGAAAAATGGAAAAGGTGAGGACGACGTAGATCCGAAAAGCATAAATGGACGTGCGGAAGCGGAAACGTCCGTTCGGCTCCGGGGCGGACGTTTCGGACCCAAGTATAATGAGGCTTTACCGTTCTCCCTGGACCTATCCAAATTCGTTGTAACCGCAAGATTCCATTATCCTCAGAACAAGCAACACCAAATGACGCTTCCTAAAGTCGAGGCAAAAGACTATTAATTATATTGGTTGTGAAATTGAGGCTTGTGAGATTACCATGAGTTCGTTCGTGGAAAGTCCAATCGTGGTGTGGAGTCCTGGTTTTGTTTGGACAACAAAATGGACGGTACCATCAGCTTCAGCTTTCAGGGAAACGGTACCCATGCAATCATTTGTGCACTTGTCCGGCAGTGACATACATTTCTTGCCAGATGGGCACTTAAAGTCGATCGCCTAGAAAGGAGTAAAAAATTCCTGTACATCACTAAAAAGAATTACTATTTTTGAAATGGTTTATTCCAATTGAATATAACCATAGTCTTGTTATTATTTAATCACCCGAGGCAAATACAATTTAAAAAATTGAAGGAATGATACTAACCCCGAAGACAATCGTCGTAAGAACAAGTAGAGAAATTGTGCATTTCAGATACATCCTTCTGGTTTTCCGAGGAGTATTTCCACAACGAGAGTATATGGAAAATTCCAAGGGTATAATTAGCAAGATATTTGGAGTTAAATACGTTTCGACCCTATTAAAGTTCAACTTTAATTATCAATGGGGAAATTAAGAAAATAATTTTCACAAACTTGTGCTTCTCCAAAGTCGAAATTCAGTGTAGTTGTGATTGTCATGGAATCTACACTTCTATACCATTGCATGCGGCCCCTGAAATGTTCAAAGACGTGAATCCCAATAGTCAAAAAGTCCCAGATTAATGTGCGACTTGCTTTTCAATGTATCGATTTCATCTCCATTGTCATTGTCATACAAAACATGATACTACTTAAGAAGGCAAGAATGACTGAGTCTTCTATTAAATCGATCAAGTGGTTTTGTTCCTGTGCATACAAGTTCCTTTGAGGTTGGAGTCGATTTATTTCATCACACAAAGCAAACATACATTAAGTGACTCTTTGTGTTCATGAACGAATGATGAATGTGTGAATTATATAACTAACTCTCAACGGACACTTGTGATATGCACAGAGCATACGGGGTCGACGTATTTCTCTCATCAAACGTTAAGTCACAAGTAAGAAAAATTCAAAACTCGCCTGTTAAAATCATGGTTGTGTCAAGCCGAGGTTTCAAAATGTCAGTCCAATTATGACCAATAACATTGAAAATCATATATTCTAAAAAAAATTGACATCTAAATCACCGTAATATTGGTCAGATGAACTAATTTTTTATTAGACACAATGTTTATTTCATCTGTTCTATTTTTGTATTTTCTCACTCAGGTCATCCCAAAGAATGAGAGAAAGGATATGACCACATTATGTGCTTCTTACAGTTTTGAAGTGCCCCTTGTTAGAAAACATTTTATCCAATGTAAAATATACAGGGCACTCCCGAAACTCCCGGTATTCGTTCATTCTTTGGCTTGGTTACAATTATTTGTGTTACAGTCAAACTAGAATTCGTTGACCTTGTAATAAATCTACTTTAAACGAACACAATGTAATCCAATAACAACGAGACGGGTCCAAGTTATAAGAGAACGTTAACATAATTAATTATATACATTTTACGCTGAAATAAATAAATGCTGTAGAAATTTAAGTTTGACTGTAACATATCCATCTTTGTAACAAAACTAAATATATAACTAAAAGTCTGGCCGATAATATTGTGAACCTCTCGTCCTGTATAAGAAACACCGAATAGGCATTTCTAAAAGTTAATCAATTCTGCTCAAGTTTGGTGAGTATCATTGTTCCCGGTCTGGAAAAAAGTAGTGGTTTCTATTTATAAAGTAACGTTCACTAGACTCAACTTAAATTATACAGATTGCGTTAATTTTCAAGAGCGTTCAATTAACACACTGAAATGAAAGGAAAGGAGTAGGACGAAAATGAATACGAACGTGATTTTTCAAAATTAAAACTGACCACCGAACTCGTTTAAATTAGTTTCACAAATAGTGTTCTCCGTCTGCACTCGGGATAAATATTTGCGCGTGATAAGTTGAGTGATTGAGCGTAAATTAAACTCGACTTATAATATAATGCAGCATGGTCATAGTAGATTAGTAAAAAGTTGTATAAATACGATGTGGTCTTTCTGTGAGCAGTCAAACTCATTCGTTCTGTTAAACTCTCGAAAGCCTAGAAAAAAAAATTAAATCGCAAAACTTCAGAAGTGAAACTAAAATTAATAAATTAATATCATCAAACCGAAATGGCCCACTTGGAATTGAACAATTTGGCACAACTTTTTTCAATAATTTTTGGACAACGAGATGACATTGACGAAGAATACGGACTCATGTGGAGAATTTAGTGACTATCATTGAAGTCCGTCCAGTAATGAGTGGCGATGTCCATCAAAATTGTGACGAATTGCGTTTTAATCTCAAAAGAAGAATATCGTTCTTGTGAACGGAATATGAATACGGGATACAGGTCAAACCGTAAATTCCTCTGAAATAATATTCCATTCTATATTTCTAATTCAATTGAATAAATATTGTTGTTAATCAATGAAAATCTACTGGAATCGCTATCTCGTATTACTCTTCGGCAATATTAAAACGATTAACTATAATATTGAAGCGGAAGTAATCAGCATTTTATAGTACAGGTAAATCAGTGTTTGAAATAAGTGGA
Source organism: Protaphorura glebata (assembly GCA_034694305.1). Lineage (NCBI taxonomy): Eukaryota > Metazoa > Arthropoda > Collembola > Poduromorpha > Onychiuridae > Protaphorura > Protaphorura glebata. The sequence goes on along the minus strand of JAQFYE010000666.1, from coordinate 23,099 downwards.
TCAGGATCTTTATTAATGTCATAATGTCCCATAATCCTAACAGTTCAGTATAATAGCTAAATTGATATCTGCTGGGTGTAAGGCTAATCCGACAAAATTCACGTTGTTTTAAACAACAAATCGGGCAATTGAAATGTGGCTTAAACTCTTGCAATAATAAAGAGCTAATTTAACAGACTATTTGGTTTGAAGAGACTTTTTATTTTTATATATCCACGCATTTGGTAATTTTACTGTTTAATTGATTTTCTAATGAACTCGTTTTTTAATATTCCAAATGGTTCAAATTTGGGTTGGAGGATCTGGCAACTCTGTAGCCATAATTTTCCTACGTTTTGCTCATAACAGTATTTTTTCGCTCATAACGGGCGGACACATTCCTACTACCTTAATGAGCGTTTTCTTTGAAGTAAAAATAAACTTTTCATACATTCGACACCATATTTTTTAAATTTTATTGGTGAAAGATTTAAAAAAGAAAGGTCCTTCGTCTTATCGAAGGAAGCTAGTTGACATTTTCGCCAGAAATGACACACTCACATTTAAGACGCATATTGTTTGGCTATTTCTACAGTTTCTGTAATATGACGACATTTCCAAAAGAACGAGAGTACGAGTTTCCTTTTATTATTTATTTCCTCTCCTCCTACTTTCCGTTAAAGTATTCGTCGTTAACTAATGAGGGGATCGTCTCTGCAAGTAATTTTAGAAAAATCTGAAATTTATACCACTGAATTATAATCTGATTTGAAATGTGATACGGAGTGGCATTCCACCCATCTCTTAGATTAAGGTCAGCAAAGTTAGCCGTTGTGTTGAATTCTGGAATACCATTCGAGATTCAAAATTGTTCGGTGCTGTGAATGTTAAGAAATTCTAAAATTACCTGCCTTGACGCTCCCCTCTTGAGTATATATCTAAATGCATTCATGTCGTATGACTTTATTCATCTGAATTTACCGCAATTCACAGTCTAAGATTTCTGGCTAACCTCATCCTCTGAATTATTAACTCCTCCGAAGGATAACGGCGACGATGCAATTCCTAACTATACATGCTCCCTAATAATTTTCCTTGAATGGTGACGGAAACAGTAATAATATGTAAAAACATACACAGAAACAATTCAGATTGAACCGAGTCTCAACATTGTTCACAACTCATTCCGCACTTCAGCCATTGGCTACGGCTCAGCTCAATTTTAACGTTGTTCCGGACAAAGTTCATCTTTTAATGTTACCGAGAATCCGATTACTAAATCTCGGACCACTAGATAATATTCTAATATCCTTCATCTGATACTTGAATTTCTAAGGAACATGGCGGACAGAAAAGCAGAACATAAAATGATAGGGATTGTGACTGTTGAATGGGTAAATAGTTTGAAGAAAAGAATTATATTTCAAAATTTAATAATTTATTTTCTTCAAGTGAAATCAACCAATCAAATATTCGGTCAATTTTCACCTTAGCTGTTATTTGCAATCATAGGTACTGGCATTCCTGTGTCACACCACCAGGACATCTAGAAGGCACTCAAAGATCCGAGTCCGGATACTTTAAAACGACTAAAGATCACCTTAGGAGTATTTGTTGGTACGGAAAATGATTGTTGAGTTCTTGAACGGCATTGACACTTTCGGGGGAAAAAAATAATATAATGAGTTGTAATTTTGACAGGATGTTTAGTATACGTGGTTAGTGTCAACATCATGCTCACATTTGGTGTTTACAAAGTAACTTTTGGATTCAAAATTGATATTTGATCCAAATGATAATTCTAACTTGATTAACTTTCAATATTTGTAGAGACTAAGTTTGTCGTGCAAAATATGGTACGTCTTGATTATTACTTCCGTTGCCCTCCAAGGAATTGCTTTGGGTTTCTCAGTCCGGAGTTTATTCGTCTCATACGTGAACATCATTTCCATGATTATTTACGTTATTTTCCTGACGTACCGTTACAACTGCTATAAAATCATGAGCGAATTCCTGGATGATCTGAAGGAGAATCAAGGCGGCACTTGCGCTGACGAGGAACAGAACAGGAAGAAATTTGAGGATGTTCAGACATCTAGAATCTAAAGAATGTGGTGTCAGCTGAGCTCGGCTTGTTATCCTAAGCCAAATTTCTTTTGGATTCATTAAATGATATTAAAATAGTTAAATAAATATTCATAGGTTATTCAATTGAATAACAGATATTGCATAAATTTAACGAATTGTATATATAATTTATTATTTTGTAACGTAACCCTTCGTGTCGATTGGACAATAGAAATGAAAATTCTGAATTAATTTCCCCGAAAGCCGGGAAATGACATACGAGGCACGGGCAGTCAAAACCAGTCCAGACAAATGGAATTATTTTAATGAAAATAATTACGACTCAAACTTCTCAAACATCTGGCGATTATATTAATATATTTTATTTAAAAGACTGCAGTGTACCCACTACCTAAACATGAATTTGCGTATCACTTAATAATTGAATTACAGTTCTGCTGTTGATTGCAGTGTTGCAACTTTTTGAAACGTGAACTATATATCCGTGGTTGTGTAAATTGGCCATGTACGGGAATGTTATAAACTTAACGCCATGTTGTCTTTTCTATGCTGGAGAAAATCCTGTGGTCACCGTTCGTCAAATAATTCTACAAGGATAACATTATCTGAATATCATCAGTCTTCCCATTTTGATCCTCATCAGCGTAAATGTAGCCTTCACTCCACTTCAGGTCATTCAGGAATTCGCTCATATCTTCGTAGCAATTGTAACAATACACCAGGAAAATGACGCTGCCGAGTACGGAAATTATGTTTGCAAATGAGATAAATAAACTCAGAACAGAGAGACCTAAAAAAATTCCTTGAAGCACAGCGTGAATAATATTCAAGACGTGCCAAATTTTGCACGGCAAAATTTGTCTCTAGAAATATGAAATACAAGTAATGAAGTAATAGATATTAATTGAATGATTCTGGTTCAAATATTAATTTTTCAAAAACAAAATTACCTTGCAAACACCAAATGTGAGCATGATGCTGACACTCAAAGCGAATATGTAAACTCCTACGAAAATAACACGTTGGACCATTTTTCCCTAAGAATTAGTAATACCGTTCAAAAATCCTGGAAGTTTTAGTCATTGATATTTATTACCGATAATGACTCCCAATAAGATTTTTGCTCCCGGATTGGTGTCACTGAGCGCTGTCTGAATATGTCCAGAATATTCAATACAAACAACAATAAGTGTAAGAAGTAAATTCGTAAAAAACACCTGGAGAAAATTATACAAATTTTTAATTAGTCGAATTCACTTGAACAAAAACAATGATTACATGCGAAATTGTATTTTTAGCGTAAAACTATTTACCCATTCAATAGCCACAATTCCTTTCATATTCAGTTCTACTCTCCGGTCAACCATTTTCGATGCGGCTTATACGTTGTCTAAGGCTAAAATGCTGAATCGATTATATTAAATTTTGAGACTGTTTGTTCCAGCGTTTATTTCTTGCGAAACATTTTATATCATAATTTATATATATTTTTTCCTATTTCAAATGAAGGATAAATGGATAACGTGGATGTCCAGTAAGAATTGCGTCATCGCCGTCTTTCGACATTGAACTTGATATTTGAGAGGATGAAGTGGTGTAGTAAAGATCGTACATTGTGGGTTATAGCAAAGTCCAACGGGTCAATAAATTCACATTCATAGTATTATGTACAGAACTAATTCATTCAGAGAAATAACGCGTTTATGAGGAAGACTTCAAAGGAAAGTGCCGGAAGAGGAAATCGACGATAAAAGGAAATTCGCTCGTTTTTCTTTGTTTGGAAATGTCGTCATACTTATTACACAAACTGTAGAAGTGTCTACAGTCATTATCATTGTCATGTATAGTTTTTCAATATTCAGTGTTAACAGCATCGACGTGTAATATTATGTTCATTTGGATCACCTATTACTGATTGATTTATTTATTTTTATCCGAACACGTTGACGTGTAGCGTTCCAAATGAATAAAGTATGTTATTTTAGTTCACTTTTTTAATATCGTTTAATAAATCCCACAACATGTTCGCTACTAATATCGGCCAAATGGCAAACACAATCTTTAAATTCTCAACTCCTAAAAATTATCGACAATTTTTTCGTCTTGGTCAATTTCTCTGTAAACGCAGCCGTCATTGCGATTCAGGCCATTCACAAATTCGGTCATGACTTCACAGCACTTGTAACGATATACGAAGGTAATACCGTTAAATAACACGGAGAAGATGTTTGCAGATGAAACGGATAAACTCAGGATTGAGATATCCAAAGCAATTCCTTTCAGAATGATGTAGATAATGGTCAAAACGTGCCGAATTGTGCACGGCAAAGTTCGTCTCAGTAATATTAAAAATAAATGCTGTAGGAATTATTAATTGACTGATTTTGGTTCAAACAATTATTTTAAAATAGAAGCTTACCTTGTAAACACCAAATGTGAACATGATGTTGACACCAAACGTGTGTGTGCTCCTGTGAATATAATATCTCATTAAACCAACTTCAGAATTTGAGATTTATAAACATTGAATTTTGCTTCCCTTGAAATTTGTAACCGATAAAGAGTCCGAATGCTATTTTTGTCTGATTTGAAATATCCGGACCATTGATCCCTTCCTGAATTTCTCCAGAATATCAAATGCAAACACCAGCAACTACACTGCTGCTCTAAAGTCACGCAACAATCAAGGATTCCTTACTTTCACATTTACGTGTTATACACTCCGTATGCGTTAAAGGAACAGAACTATCGAATTGGGTTTCAGCTGCAAGCTACAAGTATCACATTTTAATATTCATTAATTTGTCCATAACATATGAGACTTCCCGCCCGCATATAAGTGTATGTGAAGAATATTTTCCATGGACTCCACTTTCAAGGATATATTTATCCTTGAATCAGCCGCGAAGATTTTTGAATTTGAAAGTTCGTTGAGTCACACTTTGAATCAGTTTTTTTGTAATAGAATTTTATGGGTTAAAAAATTGGCGAAAAGTTTTTTAGTTAATTTGCAGTGTTACAAAAAATATTTACGTAAACCGAAGATGAAGTGAAGCTAAGATATGTTGTGGCTAATTTATTTTGCAAAAATAACTAAATAAAAGCATGATGCCCGGAGAAAGAATCGAAGCTGAGACCTCACTTTTTCTCGCCACGAATGCTGGATGCGCAGTAGAAAAAGTCGGAGTCTATAGCAAACCACAGATAGAGTTTGTTTGGGTCAATAAAACTGGTAAAGTTGACGGTCATGGTTTTTGTTAAGTTTTTCATTCGTGTGTATTTTTGTGATTCCCCATTAAAAAAAATGTTCATTTAAAGTCCGATTTGAACGTACGGATCTTTACAGACTAATCATTTAACTTTTTTTTCCTTGTTGATTTTGCATGGACCACCAGTTGCTTTAGGTGACAGGGATTGGTTACCCTTCAAATCCATCCGTTCGTATACTTGGTATAGTGAACTTCTAATTCTAGCTAGCTGAGAAGGTTAGCTCAGTTAGTGTGTAGGGAAACATACATGTTACTAGAGAAGGAGCATTTTTTTGCCTTTATTTATAGCTAGACTCGAACAACGGGTCAGACCCTGTATTCCGATTACTACGGCAAATCCAGGTACTCGACGGCATTGATTAGGAAGGAACATGGATGTCTACTGGCCCCTGGGGCTGGAATTGATGTAGACCTTATCAGCTCTAAGAGCACGGAACCTCATTCTAATCCCATTTTCTGCCTCTCAAACCTGCACTGACATATAGCCATGCCTCAATCTTTCCACAGGGTCCATGCGACCCACTGCCAACTCCCATGTTAAAAACCTACACAAAGTCACCAAACCAAGTTGAGGAGCCCAGGCATTAAGGCCGCATTTCACAGAATAGTCGGATTCCCATACTATTCTGCTATCATGGCTCCTCTGCTCCAATCTTGGAAAGTATTTTTTCACTTCTAGCACTATATCCTCATAGCAGTTAACATCCGTCACATTCCCATCCCAACATATATGTTTTGACTGTAAATGTGTTTACCGAATATCATTACTTAACTTATACAATTTTTCAAGTTCTTATCCACTTGTTCCTCGTCAGCAAAATATTTCGATATGAATAACTAACGCAGGTTGAACCAATCACAACCACCCTAAATTATTGACATCCATGGGAAAGAATGGTCATAATCACGTAGCTCCAGAGTGAATGTCATTCCTCAACCTAGCCCTTCTGTTCTTCGGCGAAATCCTGACAAGGGTTATGCTATGATTATTTGGCACAGCCACGGAATTAGCACACGCAGCAATCAATAACGCTTCAAATCTAACCGACCGAAGTAAGGCTTTTGCAGAAAGTTTGGTTTGGATCATTTCTTTAGCGGTGGGGCAGTCACGGTCACGGTCCGCAAGATTTACACGGGCACTTGACACATTCTAAAATTAAAGAGGAAAAATTAATATCAGATTTATTGTGGTAGCAGAATTTAAATTGACGGAGAAATTACGTTAAATTATTCTCGTAAGGAAAATTAATTTAGTAACTGAAACTTGCGATACTAACCTGATATCCAATTCGCGGTATAATATTAAAACAGTATTCAAATTATTCCTACTTATTGTCATGGTATATAACTATGCCCAAAACTAAATAGCCAGGACGACGTAGTATAAGGAAAGGGAATTGAGCCAAACGTCTAGGAATCCAGACAGAGTAGGCATTCATTCAGAAGGCCAAAGCTGAGTCTTACAGGGAAAAACCAAGCCCAAATAGAGATAAAGACGTAAAAGGGAGAAACTGCGAAGCAATATTAATTGTGATTAGAATTAGCCAGACAGAAACGTAGTAAGTCACAAAACACAGGACGCAGGTTACTAGCACGACGCTTCAGTAATCTGAAATTCGACTAAATAAAACTATATTTCTACCAGGTGAGATGTTTCTTTTCGACGTACTACCGTATTGGATTTTTGGCCGCTGTTCAAGAGCCATTAATTGAGAAACGTTAAGAGGAATTTTTGTTTTGTCTTCATTTCAAATTGGCTAAGCTATTTTTTTTAATGTAATAGAGTACTTCATTTCGCATGCACTTGCACTACATATTTAGAATACTAATGTCCGTCCAAAAACAATACGCACCTCTGACGTCACCGACAAATCGACACTAACGTTGTCATACGAATTTGGAAAGAAATAGAAGATTGGGAGTTGTATTTTACATTTGTTTGGTTGGTGGCCACTGGTTGGGTTTCGAACAATGGAAATTAGCCGCCGACTGAGTTGTTCCCTCTACAAAAGAAACTAAACCGTATTCATTTGATTATGATGAACAAAATTCAATTGATTTTAGTTTTGACCGATAATGTTTGAAATGTTTTTTGCTACATTTGCTTTGGATTAAACCTGAATATTTTGCAGTAGATATTTTGAATTACTCTTTTCTTATATGTGCAGTTGTAAATTGTATTAGTAACTTTTAACTTCAAAATCTTGCTAACTTTAAATTCTAAAATTAACAAAGGCTTCTCTCATCTCCATTTCACACAATTTTGGAAAACCATTCAAGAATCCGTATTTCGGGGCCTTTTCATACCGACTCTGACTCAAGTGCTCGTCAGCGCCACTACGCGGAGCGCTGCACTTGAATTTTCAAGCAGAATAACTCGACAGACCACTCGTAAGATTCCCTACAGAATGCATATCTTAAATTTTGTCCGAATCCCATTGATTGAGTTGCAGGGGTGGCAAACTTTACGAGCTACTCTGTACCTCGTTTCTACATATCTTAGACCCTTTTACTTACGATTAGTTAAACCATTTAATTAATTTGAGAATAATGCTATGCTTTAATCCACATTCTTTCTTACTAATTTGTCGATTGAAATGAGCACAGCGAGTTGGAACAATACAGTTAAGCCAATTAATCGACGCGTGTTTTGTGAAGTCGAGTCATAACTTAATTTCGGATCTTTACATAGCGGGTATTTCGCAGGGGTGGATTGTTGGCCCCTGTACAAGAAATATATTTCGAAAAACGCAAAGAGTATAATAAATTTCAGGTTGCCTTTTATTCCATGTTACGAGTACGATCTAAACAGCACACCTATTATGATATTTTCTATTATTGACTACTTTATATGAACTTCGGACGACTTTGCATTTTTCATGTACAGGGTGTCCTAAATGAATATAGCGGGTTTCAAAAATTCACGATTTTGAAAATATTGATTAGAATTTCAAAAAAAATATTTATATGTAAATTTCGAAAATATTGACTAGAATTTCAAAAAAATATTTATATGTAAATTTCGAAAATGTTGACTAGAATTAAAAAAAAAATTATGTAAATTTCGAATGGACTTGTCTTTTTTACAATTTTGACATTTTTCGATTATTGAGAGGTATTCTCGCTATAACGGCCTTTCTAATTTTTGACCTCCCACAGCCTAATCACGTTATTGGCATGGGCCATTTCGATTGCTTGAAACCGAATTCCATGCACCTGCTCGTCGATATCTTTTTACATGTTTCAAAACTCATTTTGAAAATTTGGAATATAATTTTGGAAATTTTAAAAATAATTTCCAACGTTTCAAAAATAATTTAAAAAAATTAATAAACAAATTCACAAATTTCAAATATAATTGTCAAAATATCGAAGATCGTTTTCAAAATTTTGACAATTATACATGGAAAGAAATATCGAAGAGCATGTGCGCGGAATTTGGTTTCAAATAATGGAGATTTCCATGCTAATAACGTTATTAGGCGGAAGGAGGGCAAAATGGGAACGACCGTTATAGCGGGAATACATTTCACTAATCAAAAAATGTCACGAAATCAATAGTGGGAATAATGTCAAATACAAATATTTGTCAGAGTGTCAAAAAATCGTTTTGCAAAAACATCATCGCCCTTTTTTAATGAAAATAAAATTGCATTAACTTAGTCAACTTTCGCACTACTACATCAGCCCTTGTCTTTCAAAACAATTTAATCTTTGTTTTGTCCAGCCCAGGTTAAAAACATTCATGAGGTCACATCCAGATCAGACTGTTACGTAACAGTTGATAGACGAGTGAACCTAAGACGACCACATTGGAATTCTACAGAATAAAGAATTTGTTGTTGACATATCATTTATTTAAAATAGGGAATATTAGACGACACCACCACACCACTCTTGCCTAAATGCATGATTCTGGCAGCCGATGGAGTTCGGACTGATTCGAACGTGCACTTGTACAGGGTACAATTATAGATTATTACTCAATTATGACATGAGAGTATATGATCCGCTAAAAGTGGCTTGAAGGAGATCAAGTTACTTGATATTCTATGGAATTTAATTGTATAAACGGTCTGCTTTTCTAGTAACAAGAAACGCCGTTGACACAGAAGAAATGAATCATTCACAAGAAATAATGATAGCGTGAAATATCAAATAATAATAATAATAATATAATAGTTGTGATTTCTCCAAACTCTTTACATTTCATTGAACAACTTGGTCTTTATATACTAAATATTAGATAAAAAATAAAATGATTGCATAACTTCCTATTATTTTCTTGGAATACAAACTATTCTTGTTACGCTAAATTTAGTCAGTTTGGTCGTTCTGACCGTCCTTAGCTGGTATGTCTGATGGCCATGTCAGTTTTGACTCTGCCCATGTTTGCCTTATCAGCCTTGACCTGAGCATATCCAAGCCACGACAAGTACTGGCCTAGACTAACACTCGATTTTTAAAGTCCATCCTAGATTTCATTATTTAAATTAAGATAATTTCCTCATAAAAATATTACAAAATATGAGCTCGGATGTGGCAACCCAACGTATTAAATGATCAATCTGGTATTACTGGCTAAATTGACTCAACAGCGAGTTGAGCCAAACGAAGAAGGAAATAAAACTAATTAGATATATACTAAAAATTAATACTGTCGATAATACTTTAATTCGAACCTTATGATATAGTTTACTAAAAACAGGTTCTTGTCGCAGCTGTAACGTTGAGAAAATTGTTATCCCCAGCCTGTTAACAACACTTAGATTTCCAGACAGTTTTGGCATTTCGGAATGAGCGAATTTTACAACACTGCAGTGTTGTAAAATTCGCCGTGCACTGAGATTGTAGAATTTCTCAAAACTTCTGGGTCTTCTTTCGATACAATCCGTAACTGAAGCACTAAAACTCATCGCGATCGCCAAACATGACAGTACTTTCGAAATACCATTCAGAAATATATTGTCCTTCAATGAAGTTAATGTACAGCCATTATCCTGTATAAATAAATGTGAACAAGTTAATAAGGGAAAAAAACTGATATTCCTAGGCAAAAATTGTCCGGGCTACTACTCGTCTGGACGGCGTTCTCTACATGAGAAATGCTTTCTTGTATTTTAAAACCACTCAACTTCATACGCTGTCTGATGATGATCGCGGTGCAGAGATTACGGTAATAATTCATCGTATGAAATTAACAGAGTAGCAAAACTTGTTTCGGTTGTAAAATTGTAAATCGTAAAATTGGCTTACTCTGTAAAGTTCGAATTACGAATTTGCTTATACCAATGCAACTAGTGCAAAAAATGAATAAATCAAAGAATTGACACACAGAGATCTCGCCGCTAACATTTCAATAGAATTAATTTCTGGTGATTTCTCCAGAATATAAAGAATCAAACCTCCTTAAGTTGTATTAAATAAAGCGTCAAGGCAGTTTTATGATGCACCAGGTGTCGGTAGTAAAACAAAATGTGTAGTGATCACTTGAACCGTTCAAACTTGAATTAGATCTCACAGCTTAGGTTCTTGGTGATTTCCAATTCATTTTAATAATGTGACTGGCCATTGCAATTAATTTACTACCGACACAAATGTCAGTTTAGATTTTTATGTGCATGCGACCATGCGAGTGCAGGCGAATCCTGACCGTCACCGTGACCGTATTTTACTACAGGGTGATTCATAGCATATCATCTACGTTTTAGACATTGCTTCAACTGTACACACCTTACAGTTATTTCTACGCCTTATCACTGAAGTTCAACATAAGGCTTCCTGGTAAACATTAAGTAGCATGTCCGAAATATAAAATCAACATGTACAATCTGAATGGAAAGAATTGGCAAATTCGTTAGTGGACTTCACTGAGGTTGTTAGCCAGTGAGTAGAGGTGTAAACGGGCCGTAAAAATGAAGCCCGTTCCGGCCCGACCCGACCTTTTCTCTATTGCGTGAAGCCCGACCCGGCCCGACGTTCATATATTAATAAAATTCGTGGCCCGGCCCGACCCGAAATAGAAAACGGGTCGGGCCGGCCCGCTGGCCCGACTTGCCCGACCCGTTTACACCTCTATTGTCCTATAAAGGTGTAAACGGGCCGTAAAACGAAGCCCGTTCCGGCCCGACCCGACTTTTTCTCGATTGCATCAGACCCGTACCGGCCCGAAGTTCATATATTAATAAAATTTTAGACCCGGCCCGACCCGAAATAGAAAACGGGTCGGGCCGGCCAGTGAGCAAAGTCAACCAATCACGTTTATAGCGCACTTACAAATCTCAGCACATCATTCGATGGTTGACAATAATCGGTCGACTGGAACCGTATAGGTTAAACCTAGTCGAACTGATTTGGTCCAAATCCAAGGTCCAGTTGTCCAGGTTAGGGTCTCGTGGTATGGAATATAAAACTAGCTACGAGATCAGGTAACCGAACCCAGTGTACCATGAGAATGGAAATGTTTTGCAAGGTCAACTGAGCTATGTATGAGCAGGTAACACTGGCAATCCCAGTGAGAAACTCTAGAATATAAACTTTATTCTTCCATAACACAATAATTGAACCTCAAGGCAAAATTAAATGGTCTAATTAATGGTACATGATTCCTAATATAAATACATCCATTTATTTGACATTCACCCGAAGGTCTGGTCAACATTTGATGTTCTTTTTCAAATGATAGAGAACGTGATTCCTAATAAAGGACGTAAAATATTCGTCACTCAATATAATAAAATACGCCCCCACTAAATCACATTTACGGGTTATGTAGGTCAAATGCCAACTCGAATTCGTATAGAATGGAACGGAACGGAAAAATTTAAGAAAAACATAATTTGCAACTCAAAATTATAACTTCGTCAAAATTATATTTAACAATTGAATTTTGTGGAAATTCAATTTTGAATGACACTAATTCTGAGAATTACAGAGAATTGTGTGAAAAATTTTATGTTTCTCCAATTTGGCCAATTCTATTGAGACGGAGAATTGAAATATTTTCCTCTCGGAAGGTGGTCTCTATATTCGGGCTTCATTTGAAAAGCGTGTTTATATTCACATCTGAGAAATAAATAACATTTCGTCTTAGTCGAGGGAGAAGTTATTGAAACAATTATATTGAGAAACTACCTATACAATTGTTTCACTAATTATAATATTCTCGAAATGGCTTTGAACATATTTTCCTAAATACTTTATGTTATCGCTGTTCGTTTTTGAGCAAGTGACTATTGATTGACAAATTGTGGAAGAAATATTTCGGAGATCATGTTTCTTTGTATGTATTACTTCGGATTTTCGTTCGTCTCGGCGCAATTAATTACTAAACAACTCCACATACTGGGAAATGTTGATTCTCCCGTCTTTCACCATTCGAGTAAAAATCCGAATGCCCACCCAATAGTACAATATCCGTGTGAAGAATATCGACAAAACTTGCGTCACTTGGTCCCAATTTCTCTCAAAAACTGAAGCTAATTACCATTTTTGAGTTGTTGAGACGGGGATTATTTAGAAACTAAAATATCCTCCAGGAAAACGTGAACAAGAATGGTGACCTTCTGACCAGGTCGAAGACCGGAATTCTGCATCGAGTTAACATCTCCAGTCTTAATTACAGTGAAACTGTTCGGAATTCCAAAAGCGTGAGACATAATTAAAAATCGTCTAATAGTTAAAGTAATATTTTTTAAGAAACATTCTCATATGAAATTAAAATTGGTCCAACTTTTCTAATGTTATTTGGTGTTACTTACGTCAAATAAGTGTAAGCGTGAAAACTACTCGCATGGCTCAGTTGCCAATGCGGTTACGATTTTTATTTGTTCAAAGTGCATGAACGAAATTAGAAACGAAAACGAAAAAATCCACAACGTCTTGTGTTTCGTTAGGCCGATTAGCATTAAATATAATTGAACTGAAATGGTATTGCACTTACTAGGTTGTGTCTTTCTTCAACGCGTAACGAGAGTTCGAAATTAATCATCTCCGCGAAAATTTAATTTATTACACGCCAAAATTATCACACCGAAATCTGTAAAGTTTTCAACTGACAACTACCGTGCAGACTGCGACGCATTCACTGTTTGGTCAATAGTGTGTGGAAATGGTGTGGGAACAGAAGTGAGAATAGAAATAGCTATGAATATTTGGATCAGGCTCATTCCATTCCATGCAAGAATGAATAATAAAGTGGACACTAAAAATATTGTACATCTGAAATGTGAATTAATTTTACATCTACAAATATTCCGTCCATATTTACTAAAATTAATTTTATTTTGAATTCGTGCTTATATCACAGTGCGTGTCGGATGTTTGGCAATATTATTTACGAAGCCGAAGATCCTTGAGAACTCGATTGAATTGAGTTTATACATAATGCTACACATTCATATCTCTATGTGAGTTCTAATAGTTTAAAAATTTCATTTTCACTTAAAAGAACTACAAATATGATTCGTGAAAAATTTAGAGAATTACATATTAACAATTTTCACACCTTTTCTGGTTCTTGTCCGTTTACGAATTATTACTACCAAGTTTTCAGTGGGTTCTGCTCAAATTTGGAATATAATCTTCGAATTGCATGAGTAGAAGTACGGAATACAATTTCATAATAACATAGTCGAATTCCACGCGTTGTGGTTCCTATCTTCTTGATCCGATCTGACCTATGATCATAAATCCAATTCAGTCTGATCGTTCTGATAATTCCGATAATAGAATTAGGCTCGCTAGATTACCTATGTAACATGTATATATAGAAATAATGATGGCCTGAGTTTTTGCAATGATTCTGTAATCAAGCGCCAGCTATTTGTCATCACAAACTCCAAAAATTGTCATCATCATCAATTCAATTACTCATGTCATTGTATTCATTCATCAAAATTAATCCAACCCGAACCCACATTAATTTATATTCATCGAACGAATTGAATTATCAAATATATCGTTTACAGAAAGACTGGAAATTTTAATTACAGTTAGTTTTGTTGGTTTTGAAATGACAGATGTTCGTCGCTCGAATTTGTATTAGATAGGTATTGATATTTTCATACAAATTCACCAAATTTCAATTTCGGAATTTGAAGCGCAGTGAACTCATTAAATCCGACGTCAGTACTCAACTTACCTACGACTGAAATAAGCACCACCCCTTTTATATAATATAACACACAAATCAAAAAATAATGAACGAAAATGTATTGACGTGGAATAAAAAGCAGTGTTAATATTCGGATTTGTGTTAAAATATATACAGAATTCAAAATACAAGAAGCGAGAACAAAAACACAAGTGTTCCTGGATCAGGATATTTGGGGATCAATGTCCCCAAATTCAATGGAATTTCATCTTTTATAATCACAAGTGCACTTCCATAGTATTTCTGTTATAATTAGTATATTCTTCTAATTGATTATTACATTGTTTAGCCTAAAACACAACCTGCCGCAGAATAATTTTTTAAGCTAGCCACGATGTCCGAGCAAGGGTCTTGTTGTCCAACATCACAATATTGGCTAACCTACTGGCTCAGAGCAAAACACGCTATACGTAATCGTAATGTCATTAAACCCTTTCGCAAATCACTCGTGGTAAAGCCAAATTCCTAATCGGTCGAAATGAAAATATGACTTCTTTGCATTATCATTCCAATTCTCTTTACTCCTTTTAAATGGAAATGGAGACAGCGCATTATAATATTCTGTTCCATAGGTCGGATACTTGGGCATATTTGTTCAATAACAGCAAGCGTGTGGAAATTGATGCTTATGTTATTTACTTATTACTATTTACATACTTAATAATTTGTTGAAGTGTAGCAGGTGAGATACGACCGACAAGAGCGATTATTCTAAACGATACACGAACGGTTAACTTTAACGTCAAAGCAGTGGGTTGTTGCTGACGTCAGTAGCTCAATACCAGCCGAAGAGTTTAAACCTGGAACATTTTATTCTCAGAAATATTGTGTGTAAGAAGTTTCAAAACTTGACGCTAAAGTGGGGAGATCAAGACTGAAAAATTAAAAGATTTCATACTCAAAATATTCATTGCGCATTGAATTTCAATTTCTAGTGACTAACTTGAAGAAATTGGTTTGTTAACAATGCAAAATCTGGGGAATATTTCTTTTCTACTATTAGTGGTTTCTGTGTCTCACTCCTTCATCATTCGATCGACTCAAGCAATAGTTGACATCAACCAATTGCTAGTGAATTTTGAAAAATCTTTTATCCATTTGGTCATGTTCGAAGAGGTAGAGCTAAGAGAAGTGAATCTCCCTGTGGCATTTACGACATTGTCGAATTTTTCGCGGTTCAATCTTACAAGGATAACAAATTTTCGACGAATGCATCATCAAATTATTATTGATTCAAGCAAGTATTTGTCTGTATTGATTGTACTGGTTTTTCCGAAGACTGAGTCAGATGTTCAAAATACTTACTATTTCTACGAGTACTACTGGCTTGACTGGTGGTCAGAATACTACTACAACCACCGTAGAAATGTATGGATTATCTCATTATGGAAACAAAACACAGTCCCATCAATCAGTCTCGAATTACTTGGAAAAAGGGCGTATAAGCAAAATCTAATTTTTATTGGATATTCAAATACGTCTCGTCTGGCACGAATCCACACAGTTTATCCCTGTTCGTTCACCCAGGAAAGGAATATTTCTTCTATAAGACACATTTCACCTTCGTTTATAACCAGATGGCTGGCTGAAGTGACGAAACAAAAATGTCGCAATGTTTATTGGCTCCAGTCGCGCAAGAGATTCTTAAACGGTCGCGGTTTTCCAGACTTCTACTGTGGGCCTATTCCAACAGAAAAACCATTACTTGAAAAAATGAATGTACAGACAATACCTTTTACTGGTTTGGAATTGGTGCACATTCTTGCAGGTATGGACTTAAACTCGACTTTACTAATTTCAGACTCAATTGATAAAATTTGTGGGGAATTAGAGGACGACAGAGTCGTGACGATTGTAATGGACAGAGTGATACCAGACCTAATGAACAATTACATGTTCATTGAAATCATATCGTACAATTTTATGACTTGTGATGGTGCTGAAGAGAAATACATTTTATTCAGGAGTTTCTTCGTTCCTTATGATCCAATCACTTGGATATCAATCGTTTTCATTCTCACCGTAATCTTTGGACTGACATGTACCGTTTGGTCCAATGTCAGATTGACGTATACAAACGGGATACCTTTTGTGATATCATGTGCGTTGACTTTAATTTTCGAACATCCATTTTCTTCCAGCAAGTGGTTACAAAAAGTGACAGGAATCAAACTATTCCTGTCTTCGTTTCTTCTTATGAGTATAGTAATCACGAATGGGTATAAAGGCGTGGTCACAACAAAACTAATTGCCCCGATTCATTGGAAGGGGTTGACTACATTCAACGACATCGCTGACAAAAATTACACCATCTTCACCGATCTTTCTTCGAGTTTAGACAAAGAAACGAAGAAACGTTGTAGAGAAAATGATTCTCCATTTCAGTATTTGGATTATCGAACCCGAACAATGTTATCTACCTCACATTTCACAGAGGAACTCTGGTTTGCAGTGAATAACGGGTCGGGTCACAAAGAAAAATTCGATAGCAAATCTGCGAGTCAACGGAAGAGGATGAAGGATTTATATTTGAGAATTCTTGAACGCGCACACTCTGGTGTATGCGTTCTCGTAAATTCAAATAACTTGAATATACTGGAGGAGGTTAGTAAATGCAACCACACTGTATATGTCACACGTTCCGTACATACTGAGTCTTTAGTTTTAAAACTGAACACGTTGAATACGAAGAGACAATGGTATGCTGGAAAAAAAGAAATCCGGACAGTGTATCATGTAGTATCACTAGAAAGGCGCTCTGTCTTGAACTCTAACCCTGTATCTCGAGGTGATGACATACAATTGTCTCGCCGCCGCCAACTGGTTCTGGCTTCGGGAATTATTTCATATTTTATCCAAATTGTACAGTCAGCAGCTGTGAGATATTTAACAGAGAGTTCAGAAGACAATGAAGACCATGGTTTAACGTTAAACGGTAATTTGTCAGGAGTCTTTGCTGTTTATGTCGTATGCGTGTCACTGAGCATCACTGTGCTTTTCTTAGAGTTACATTATAAAATATGGAGGTGTGTCAAACTGGTGCATGCATTTATATCTCGGACGGTGAGGAATATTCGGTTTTATATTCTTACGTCATGTTCTCGCGGTATTGCCATTTTACAACGCTCTATAATTTGTTTCTTAAGTTATTGATTTAATTATCACACAGTAACTAGGAATTTCTATGCATGTTGCTTCACAAAAAATTATTGTTAGAGTACTTACAGCAGTAATCGGGTGCTTTCATGAACGGTTTTCTATTTTATTTTACGATCTTCTGCCTGTATCGTTACATATTACGACAGGAATCCGATTGGTCATCATTATATTTCCATTGGAATCATTGAAATCAACGCAGTGTCTTTTGATTAAAAATTACCTATTATTCTGCTCTGCTCCTTTGTACTTTTTATTGCTAAGGTGTAGAAGCAATTTCGAAAATTCTAGGGTTGAATGGGTTTATCAACATTCAAAAGAATTTGAGGCATTCAAAGACAAACCTTTTGAAAGTATTGACTTGCCAGGAAGGTCATCTTTGGTAACCTAAACCTGAAATATACGTGGAGTGACATACATACCATACCAGATTTCAAATCGCATGAGGTCGCGTGAGGAATTTCAGATTTTTCTAAATTTATCCGCTCTGGCATTTCCTTCATTGGTCAGAATGGGTAATTTTTGGTTCGGAAACTTTTGGTAGCACACATAATTCCGAATGTAAATAAAATTAGAAATAATAATTTGTAATTGCCAATTCAAGATCGGAAACGCCAAATCTTTGTTTCTTTCATTTCAATTCTATAATTACTTAATTCTGGTGAAATTAGTAAAAAAAAGTTTAACCAATGTGCGTTCGGGAAACTTTTATGAGCAAGTTCATATGATTGAAATTACTGTTCTCCGTCCAAATCCTACAGGACTTCTAATTTCTTGACAGAACAGCTTTAAAAACAATACTTGGACAGATACTGTGTTTTAGAATTTAGAGCCTAGCAGAGGGACTATTACTGTGTGATTTCGTTGGTATCAATAATTGCGATTCAGATAGCACTCGTTGTTTGTAATTAAATTCAAGTTACAATTATATTTTTATAAGTTAGGTTTTAAAAAAAGTTCGTCAAATCAGTCGATGTTTTAAGTGCCTTCTGGTAATTTTTATTAAGATAATTAAAAGCAATACATAAAAGTACAGTTCAAATAACCTAACGTTGACTTTCAATTCGGCTTCGGAAATAAAAAAAAATTGTCGAATTTAAAATTAAATCATGAGTTTATGCATTGCGAGAACTTAATTAAAAAAAGCATTTTGTCTTCCATTTCATTCAGGCGTATATCTGGTGATGTTAACTTCTGATTGGCGTTTCCGGAAAGATTGGAATATTCATCGTCTTCGCCATTCTTGTCGAAAAATTGTATGACCGGTCCTACTTGGCTCAATTGTGGATACTCCGTATGCCCAATAGGTCACCTCTACAGTTATAATAATATAATAATAATTATAATAATAATAAATGTCTGTAAGGGCTACGGCTGAATCGGACAATAAAACCAACATTATTATTATTATTAATTAAAAAAAGCATTCACTCGTTAATTTTGGGTGATTACCAAAACTTCTACCATATTCAGTCTATTCGGGCAGATTGAATCAACTGGAAAACAAAATAATTTTTTTCTAGAAATAGTACAAAACGAAAGCATTGTGGGGAAATCAATTTGCATTGTTATGTGTTGAAATATTTCCTCCTTCCACAAAAGAACAAAATCCCGGGTGCTTATCCACGCGCTATTATTAAATTAAATCTAAAAAATGGAAATTCGTGTTTGGTTCAACTTTCTTAAAGAGTTCGAAAATAATGTATAATATAAATAGAGAATAGTTGAAAAGACGAACTCATTTCAAATTTTAGATAATCGAAATTAGAACTATATACGCCAATTCATTCTTCTGAGTTATGTACAGAAAATGAATGTTAATTATTCAGTTGATCCTTCCTGACACGGTATGGGGCTGTAGTTAGTGAAATATATTGAGAATTACTAAAACATAATGTGTATTCAAATTTTATTTACGTTATTTTGATTATATCAGTGTGAATAGAATACGACATTACCCTACTTTCAAAACAGAAAAATTCCCAGTGCGTATCATCTCGATAGTACTTGCGTATATTAGAAATTAGCATTTCCGAATCACAAATTAAATGGTATGATATTTATTTGTTTAGCTGCCTTAGGCTACTTGAATTGGAAATAGAAGTCAGATTTACATGGGTATAGATTTTAAGAATATCAGACAAGAAATCGGGTTCACGTATGTGTGCTTTTTGATGACTTCAATGAAACGCGTTAATTTTCAATCAAATTTTGTTTTTAAGTTTTAAGTTCTTTGGAATCTTAATAAGAAATTTTCAAAAATAATACTTGAGAATGGCATATATCGTATATTAAAATTTAAGAACTCGGAAAATGTTACTGTGTAAATATGCATTGTTGTGTGTCATTAAACCCTTTCATAAATCAGTTATGTGAAAAAAATCCTAAACGGTCGAAATGGAAATATGACTTCTTCAATGACTTTGTCATTCGGATTCTTCGTACTCTTTTTAATAAATGTGGAGGCAGCGCATTATATATTCAATTCAATTCAATTCAATCTACTCAGAGGCAACACCCTAACTAAACATAACTTAACTAACAAAAATACTAGAATTGAACTAATAACTTTCACAAAACTACACCAAAGATTTCACTCCAATTTACATTCCAAATTAACATTTCTATATACTTAGTTAATGACTATGCTTTAATGCTTTGTCAACAAACTGGCATGGCGATTTGCCCGTGCTTGGTTTACCATTTCCGCTAAGCTGATCGTCTTTCCACTCCAATCTTCCTGGAATTTTTCATGGTGACTCTCAGTGATGTCAGGAGGGTCGTCCTACAAAACAAATGTTTAAATCCTAAGGGTTTCACCATAAAAAAATAAATCTGGGGACTGGATCAAAGAGCCTATTCGTTTACGGAGGAACGGACTTTGTTTCTACGACTTTTAAGGAAACTGACCGGAATTATTATAACCTGACCTGACCTGGTAATCTCATAGTTCCCCATAAAGGGGTTATTTCAAATACGATTTTCGAAGAAACCAAGTTTGGAAAGGTATTCTACGGTGTTTCCACTTTCGGGCGGGTCATTTTCGGGGAACATGACTAGTATTTTTTCCATCGATTTCTTGTCGATTAATTACATATCAAATCAAACCTTAGCGGAGCACAGGAACATTTGCACTTATACTTTCATAAAGATGGTACAGATTTTGAAAACTGGCCGTCTAGTAAATCAAAATTAAATAAAATTGAATACTTCCCATGACATTTTATAGCGGAGTGGAGCTGGCGACGGCAATAAATCCAAACTGCCTTCAGGACCTTACAAATTAAACTCCCATCTAGATCAATTACATCCACTTGTGACAAAATATTCTTTCTACTAACCGCTTTCCAAGTTATGAAATTGCAATGTAAATCACAATGGACATTTCCAATTCAATAATTTTCCATTCCTCAGAAAATAGCCATTTCGAGAAATTCTTCAGCTCTCGAAACGCACAGTTTCGTATACTTGTGTGAATTTAAGAATAGAAGAATCGAAAAATCTGGGCCCGATGAATGATGAAAATGAATCAACACCTGAATTCCAATCCGAAATAATATTGAGAACAAAATCGTTAACATAGTCGTTCAACATGCTGAGTTAATTTATTGACGATAAAGCACGTAGGAAAGGGTACATCCTAGTAAAAACTAAATGTAACGGATTAACAAAAATAACTCAAGCACTTGAAACTAATATCATGGTTTTGTCACTACCAATAATAAGACCATTGAACATTTAACCCAGTTCTTCGTCGAAAACTGGCTACATACAAACGACCACGACAGTCAAGTCCTTATGGCGGTGTGACCTGTTATTATCGAAATGGTTCGACGTTTGTGTTCCAAAAACGAGTGCAATTTAATTGTAGTCTGAATTGGCCAGAATAGAAATTCAAGTACTACTAGTATTAAATATTTTAATATTTAGACTATGAATAGATCTACCTGTACTTTACGTGTACAACTAATAGTAACCAGTAATGTAAATTGCGTGGTAAGGTCGAAGGTTTGTTTCGTATTGCGATACTGCGTTAACAATTTAATGAAAGACAATTCGGCATAAACTAATATGATCTTACAAGGAAACCATTTCTAACGTAAATACCAGATTGGCCTAAATATTACAGCCTTTGATATCTCGGACAAAATGGTTTCCGTCCTATTCTGTCAATGACGGTGATAGCAATAAAGACTGCCACAATGTTGACCACTCCAATGATAATGAAGCACTGACTTTTGTCAATTGAACTTCCAGACATATTGAACATCGGGGTTGCGTAGAAAATGACGGCATTGATTCCAGAGAATTGTTGAACCAAAAGAATGCTGCCACTTTCAAAAATAAACAAAATAATGTAGGTTTTGTTGAAAAGATCCGTCGTCTTGCTCTCGACCTTTACTGAATTCAACTCGAATGTCTGCTCTACCTCCACGGAGCCATTGTAAGGATTTCTCAGCTTTCTCTTCATTTTCTGTTCAAAATTACAATTAAGTATTTTATAAAAATGATAAATTAGTTTAAGCGGCAGGCGGGGTGCTGTTTCACTAGTAGGATCTCAGAGAGTAACGGAGTCTATTTTTACGGATAAGCGGCAAGTCGCTTCTTATACACTGCAGGCACCTTTTAGTTGGATGGGTACACTACAGAGTGAACAGCTTAAACCATTCTTATCATTTCAACCGTCGAAATAGTAATGCAAGGATAGCTCAATATATTTCATATATGATTTCTAATAAGATTTAGAAATTGCAGAAATTTCATTTTCACGCGATGATACTATTTTCACGTAGTCGTAATTTTCTAGTCTGACTGAAATGTGATTTAGAGAATTATCAACGCCTTTACATTTTGAAAAACATCTCAGCGTAAAGTCAACTCATTATATTATGATCAACTATTTATCAAAATTAGAAATTATTTGGATGGTTTTGAATGAGAAAAATTACAGTCGGCTGACAACTCGTCATATTGACTAGCCACGCCATGTTTCAATTAAAAAAAGTTGGAAATATTTCAATGGTACATTTATTTCGAGACGTTATCGCATTACATTTCATGTTGTAATAGTACGGTTTTAAAATCTTGACGTAATATTTCCTATTTCTAAAAACGACATTTCGTCCTAGGCTGAGATCGACAAATACGGCTAGTTCGATTAACTTACCATGTGCAGTGTACCAGCTCGGTGATCCAGGAATCATAATCATGAAGAACAAATATGGGAGACGAAGACCACATGCGAGAAATGCCAATTGTTGCTACTCTAAATAGCTGCCAGCAAGGTAAGAGATGAGGATCCCTATAAATGAAATGACATTAGAAATTCCCTAAATAACTGTACAGTTAATGTCAATAAAATTAAGCGAAACCAAATCCTAAGAGTATAGAATCTTGCCCCTCTCATAGAGTGGACAGTTTTGTTGACACCAAAACAAACAAGGTCAACTGCT
>JAQFYE010000665.1:0-31516 GCA_034694305.1 Protaphorura glebata | reverse complement strand
ACAGACGGACGGACGGACGGACTGGGCATCCGCAATAAGTCATTTACTCCGTATATTACGTCGCACGACTTAATAAATAATGCAAAATCTTTCTTAACAACAACACAACAATTCATACATTCAATTATTAAATTGACGCCGCATATTTTGTGCCTTTTATTTCGCCTACGCTAACAAAAGTCCAATTTACCATTCAAGTAAATTCATGTTCATATTTCAAAATAAAACAATAGTAAAAGGCAGCGTTTGACAACGTGTCCAAAAACAATGCTACATCTGTCAATTTCAAACAAAATTCAATTTGGTTTGGTCCGTATGTTGAAAACAGTTTATTCTGAAATTCCAACCCAAAATCTTATAGGGACTTCGATGAATAAGAAATTTAATTGAAGCTTGACTAAAAGTAATTCTTGGTAAAAATGAATTATAAATAGAAAAAAAATAATGAAATAGAAAGCGACGACAATGAGAATCCAATGTTCAATCTGTGTATGTATTAATTGCAACAATAAAATTACAGAGTGAAAGTTTAGCTCGCATGGGACACAAAAGCAATTGGTTAAGGCATGCGTTAATTAATTGATGACTGGAATTAGCAGGTATGCACGTTAAGGCATCGCAAGGGGCTTGGCAGGCACCAAAGCACAGCAGGAGATCAGGAGATCTAACTTAAGCTTCAGCCTGGCCTGAATGCACTTGCTCATAAAATGAATCAAATAAAGCCACTTGGAACAAAATTCTTTACACTAATTGGAAACGTCGATTCACTAATTAGAGAAACTTGTAGAAAACAATAATCCAGGTGTATGGTTGAAATACTTCATTCATTCACCAAATCGGGGACAGCTCAAATGGAATCATGAAGTGGTACTTCAAATTTTAGAACGAAACATGCAATTTGTCAACATTTGATTGACTTTGCGGCCACTTGACGGTCCACTTGTAAATTAGTCAACAAATTATATGAGCACTGTACACAAATCTAGCTCGAAATGGATATCATGCGTCACATTGTGGATAACGCAGCCCAGCCATGTAAAAAATGGCGATCTGAAGCAGCGCCATCTTATTTTTAGGCATATACAACCTTTTTCAACACCATCTTGCGGAAATCTGGGCAATATTATCAAAAGCGGTACCAGAATCAACCACGTGACACTCGAAATGGATATGATGCGTCACATTGTGGATAACCCAGCGCAGGCATGTAAAAAATGACGACCTTAAGCAACGCCATCTTCTTTAATACATATACAACACTTTGCAGCGCCACGTAGCGGAAATCGGGGTATTATTGTCGAAAGCGGTACCAGAATCAACTGGTAAATATTCGTCATAAGCGTAGTGTCACCACTTTTGAAATAACAAACAAGATTTCGAGTGTTTGGACAGTATGAGCTTACCTAGTAAGAAAACGCAATTATAAGGTATGTTAAAATACCGCTAATTAAAATGCCACTACGAGGCCAAAAAATGTTACGTCATCCCTCATAAATTTCTACACGCATGTACTGCTCTGGCGTGCTCTGCTCTACAAAGATCAAAATTTTATTTTAATTGACATTTTGCCAATGAGGTGAGTTTGAGAGCATAGAGTGTAACTGTAACCAGAAACCTACATTTGTTCGCGTCCACGCTTTGCCGGAAAGAAACAAAGGTTTAATTAATTAAGGAAAACAATTTGGCAAAGAAAGACTGAGACTGAGTCTGAGTCTGAGTCTGGCTGGATGTCCAATTCAATCCAATTCTCTTCTAATTATCCACAAAGGAACTCAATAGAAAGGAATTAATTCGTGCTCAAGTCCTTAGAGACTCACTTCTTCAAAAGCCATGTTGCCAATTGCCAAGTCAGTCCATTTCTCTTACTATTGCCATGCGAAAAGTCTTATTGTTAAATCCATTAAATTGTTGGCTTTGGTTGTAGCTCGACATATTTATTTTATTGTCCGTGCAGAAGAAGTGTTTGACATATTGGCGACGAAGCGTCCCGACGCGTCGAGTCGAGATGACGATATAACATTATGAGATTTCCAGATTGATAGACATAAGTCGATAGTCAAATAATACGAATGAATGTGCAATGTGAAGATATTAATCCATATAACACAATCAATTTTATTGAAAAGTGCTTGTGAGAGGTTATTTCCTACTACTAGGGGTACGTACTTTATGCCAAACACAAACACAGAAAGCACCCAAAATGTTACCCTTTTGCTATGTGGGGAGTATTATTGTGTTCAATTCAAATCATGGCTGAAATGTCTGGTGATTGTTCCGTTGATCTCATGAATTCAGGCAATTTCTACTACTAGGGGTACCTCCGACATGCTTAACTGAAAGCAACCATTCTATCATTTTCTATCATTTCTTTTCCACGCGCGGACTTAATATGTCTTTTAGTTGTTTTGCATTTGATAGGTCGTTCCACAGTTGAGTTTTTCCTACTACTAGGGGTACCACCCGTATGTCAAACCGGACGTACCCGTACCCCACTAGAGATTTTCTATTATTTTGCTTCTAGTTTTTTGCAATTTAGATTTTGTACATTAGTAATTGTTAGGAATATTTATATTTGGCGCTTATGACGATGGTGTTGGGTACGGGAGTTACCGACAGCAAAACACTAAATTGACATGACCAAAGGCCGAATCATAGATTTTCATTAAAACAGCATATATATCAGCCGTTTGGTGAGCTCTATGTCACTTATATGCCGATCCTAACTTTGGGCATTTCTATTTTGGGTACTTTTGAAACTTACTTGCTTCAATTTTCGCAATTATTATTTGCTACTGTTACTGTTTGCAAAATTATAATACCAATATTCCTGCACCGCACTGGGTTGGCCATAAAATGTATGTGTGTTTAATTCCAGAAACTTCGACCCAGTGCAATTCCACCCACACGACTAAACTTTAGAGGGATAAAATTTAATTCCCTGGTCGCAAAACTTATTTGCACATAAAGGAACGAAATTAATGCACGTACGTACTGTACGAGTAGTACATTGAGAAGATCCGCATCTCATTTCTCAAGGCTGCGAACTGATTGCATAATGTGTTGCATACATAATGAGTTTTTTAACTTTGACTGCAAACACAAATCCATGGCACTGTAAAAATTTGCTGCACTGCACTGCAAAAAGACTTCATTTGAATTGGAAGTCGTATTCTTATGAATCTATAAAAGGAGTGCCTTATGGCTGCACCCACTCAACCATTAGATAAAATTTGACCTGACCTGACCTGATCTGACATGAATTCATTAGGTTTTTGGTGAATTGACCGTTTGTTAAGAATTTGCATATTGTCATTCTTGTTGGACCATTCGCATTGCACAAAAACAATAAAAAGAAGTAATCAAATTAACTACACCGCACCGTAAGCGTACGGTTTTGTGGAATGGCAATAATTTTAGGAATTCCTACGTAGGACTGAATGACTAAAGGAGGAAGTGACTCACTCATTAAGTTAAGTAATTAATTATTCAAGGTTTAGGATAATAGTTCTTGGGATTACTGCACCATAATTTTAATGCAGTTTCAAAAATAATTAATTTTTGCGGGATATCAACTAAAAATTCGTGAAAACACTTTGTGACTTTTGATACACCGTGTATGTGTGGTCTAATCAAATATTTGTTGGCAAATAAACGCTTCCTCATACCACAATCATTAACTAAAATCTAATTAGCTGACTGAATAATAAACTAGCCAAGTGTCAACAAATTGACAAAGTGCCAGATTGGCCGTTTGCCTGGAGATGCTCCGAATAAACACCAACATCTACAAGATTTCCTATGCCCTGGCGTTTTTGCCATCGTAAACAAAATCACTGATTAATTCGTAAATTAAATTATACTCACCTTTAATTCAATTAGATCCAATATCAATAGCAATTTAATTCATTTTATCCAGGATTGACCTTGGCAGTAATATTATTCACTTTGACTTTGTTGTCAATTCAAATTCAAATTCGTTTTCGAACACACACAATTTTTGCATCACACTACAAATAAAACCAAAATAACACACCTGGCGTCACTGTTGATTTTTTAACACACAATTTTTAAATTTTTAATAATATTTCTTGTCACAATTTAAAAATCGAAATTTCCAAAGGGAATAGCCATGAACAAATAAATCCTTTGAATGTAGGAGAAAACCCAGCTTCCAGTTACAACTTCCGGACAAATTAATTTAATCCTTGCCACGAACAAATTACGTGCCCAAAGAAAAATTGCGCACAAAAAATCGTCCAATATTAATATGTCAGATGCAGGTGTGAAGTCTAATTTTTAACACTGACTGCTTTTTCCGTGCAAATATAATTTTGCAAAATTTTTCAACACGTCGATCCCAAGAATATTTCAGTGAACTATCAACGAACAAAAATGTCAATATTTTTTAGGTCCGTCCGTTTACGTATTTGTACGTATGAGTAATGGAATAAGAATGACTGTTAAATATTAAAACAGTACATTCTGGGTACTCTATAGCAAATAAAATTGCTCACGACACACGACGTAATATTTAAACCGCAATTTCTTGGCAAAATAGTCAGAACATAGATTAAAATCCAAAATGTTTATTTTTTTTCGTACCATTTGTGTCACCACAAAAACCACTTTTTACTTCAATGTACATTCGTACCAGTTTTAACGGGTTATTTATTTATTGGGTAGAATATTTCAATTTCACTCAAACGGTTCACGAAAATAATTGTTTTCAAAAAACTTCCAGAAACTTTTTGATACTATTATTACGGAAAATTTTTGAATAATTTTTGGGCGTAAAATTCGGTTAGGTATACATGCCGGTAGTGAAAGAATATTATATTTGAGGTACTTTGATATATTTATAATTTGTTTTGAAGGATTGGATGTTGAGGTTGGGTTTGGAATTTAAGGTAAGACTCCGACGCAAGTAATATTCAAGGAAAAAGTGGTGATTACAGGTGTGTTTGAGAAAAGTCGTTGGAATTTGTGGATCTGGTGATAGCCTGAAGGAGAATGAAGTAAAATGCTCGAGACCTGTGTCTCCAACGATTCCTCTTCCAACACTGACTTCCCGCGACTCAAAACCATACCATGTATAGGATGAAAAGGCATTCCGTAGTGCTGCGTAGTCCATGTAATGTTACAAATGTTTAATATACCGGCCGATACTGTGCAAAAATCTCAATTTATCATATAAGATGTACCCCTAGTAGTAGGAAATGTTATGGTGAAGAGAATCGTAGCATACACATTACTTACCAAATATTGTCTACCTGTGTGATCGCACTCTTAACATAAGAATAAACCAAAAAGGGGCAAAAGGTATTCCGTAATGCATCGTAAAGTATTAAAAGTATAGGAAGATCGCTTTTCATTATTCGGCATATAGAAGGTACCCCTAATAGTAGGGAAATAATTTTTAGCGGCCCCGTAGCTCACAAGGGAAAGGTAAGACCGCTCCTTATCAGAGTCAGAGTCAGAGTCAGAGTCAGAGAATTCTTTATTAAAGTCATAATGCTCCATAGCCCATACAGTTCAGTAAAATAACCAAATTGAGTAAATAAATTGTATGTTTAAATAAAAATCAACGAATTTTTATTTTGGATTTAGTTAAAAAAATAGAACACAATTATCGTGTACTAACCGCCAAACATTTCATTTTGATTGTAAAGGACGACTTCAAATTCAATTTCACTTACAAAAAAAATCAAATGCACTGAAAACTTGAACTCTTTTTTTTTCTCGAAGGTAATAATATTTTATTATAAAAGTTAGTCGGAGTCGTACAGTATGCAAATGTGCATCTTGGAAATTGGATGAGGGATGAAAGGTATGCAATTTATATCCCCATGGAATCAAATCCATTCGTACCTGCCTAGCCTTCGCATCTTACTACATTTGAAAGATCTAAGAAAGACGCACGTTGGTTTTTTACCGTTAGGTCTAAAGAAAGTTTTCATTTGGAAGAAAAGAAGTGAAGTGCAATTTTTAAAGTGAAAAGTTTTTCCCACAGGGTAAAATGGAGATCAACTTTTAATAAAAATAACAAGATAAGTTTTGACTTTCGATTTCGTAGATTAGAAATTAAATTTTTGTCAATATGGAATAAATATCAGCAAAAACAACGTAGTGATGTCGTAAGGTCGACATATAGCCAAACGGTTAGGCTTTTTGGGGTAGGACCTTCACAAAAGTTGTCCAGGAGGTCAATATATCAAAAATCCGGCCAAGTCGGATAACCTACATTTTCGCGTTGAGATTGTACGGCGCTATTTTTTAGAAGCAGTCGTAAGAGAAACATAATAATTGAAAAATGTTGAGTCGGAATTCCGATTGGCGAAATTGAATTTTTTGCTTCCTTGGCTTCCTGACTGACAAAATGAATCGGCGCCGTCCGCGTCCGTGTTGATCATGATTCCCGTCAGAAAAATATGTCCATTTTTAAAATGTGTAGAATACAAAAGACTTAGAAAAAAATCGACATGTGAAAAGTGAAATCGCTCACACCAGCAAAATGTTTTCATTTCTGACTGAGACTCCATTTCCTCTCCATGTCGTGCGAATGTTACAACTACGATTCATATTTCCTCCAGTTTTTCCCAATTGCGAAATATGACGTTCCGTGTCTTCGGTCGGAACGAAATTCTATTTTGCAGTAAAAAGTGGAATGAGAGGCCGGCCAGTATTGATGTGGAGTGCGGAACTTTTTACAGTCCATTTCACTCGACTTGGGAAATAAACAAAATCTTTTCCCATTCCATGTTTCCACGCACATACCATACCTGGCGTCCGCCAACGATACATTTTTTAATCAAATCCTTTAAAGCGTGTCAACAAATTGCTTAGAAGAAAAAATCGTATATTTCGGAGAATAAATCAACTTTTTCACATCGTATCACAGAAATATTGTTTAAGATCTTCAAACAAAAATACCGTGCGGGAACTTGCAAAAGTTTAGTCCGTCTGCGTGCGTAATTTGAATTCGTAATCCAACATCGATAATTCCCAAACATTATGAACCACCTTGTACCATATATCTTTTAGTAAATACACGAATTTTGAATCCCGTGAGGTCGATAATTTAATTTGACATGCAGATATCTACTGAGGGAGGATTTGATGGAAGATATTTGACAAGGTAGCCCACCAAAATCCTACCTATATGCTAAACGAATTTTCGCTGTATTCTTTTTTTTATTGAAACTCTTTAAAGTCTTACAAGTTTGTCGATTTTTGGAAGAAATTTCACTAAATGATTATGGAATCGACTGGGAAGGTAGGAAAGTTTATACTTTAGGTCGATATTTTGTAGAAGCGTCACCAAACGATCCTGGAATCGACTGGGAAGGCAGGAAAGTGTGCAAGTAGGGTCGAATTAATGTAGAAATGTCACCAAACGGGCATGGAATCGACTGGGAAGGCCGGATACTGTACATGCTGGGTCGATTTCTTGTAGAAATAGGACCAAACGATCATGAAATCGACTGGGAGGGCATCAAAGTGTACATGTAGGGTCGATCTCCTGTAGAAATGTCACCAAACGGGCATGGAATCGACTGGGAAGGCCGGTAACTGTACATGCAGGGTCGATTTCTTGTAGAGATTGCACCAAATGATTATGGAATCGACTGGGAAGGCGGATAAGTGTACATGTAGTGTCGACCTCTGTAATGATGTCACTAAACTATCTTGGAATCGACTGGAGAGGCAGGAAGGTGTGCTTGTACGGTCGACTTCTTGTAGAAATGGCGCCAAACGATCATGGAATCGACTGGGAAGGTAGGAAAGTGTACGTGTAGGTCCGATTTCCTGTAAAATGTCACTGACGATCATGGAATCGACTGGGAAGGTAGGATATTGTACATGTAGGGTTGATTTCTTGTAGAAGTTGCACCGAACGATCTTGGAATCGACTGGGAAGGTTGGAAAGTGTATATCTTTGGTCGATTTCCTGTAGAAATGCCACTAAATGATTGTGGAATGGACTGGGAAGGTGGGAAAGTGTTAGCCGAAACACAATGTGGCGTTACCTCGTGGCCTTTTGATACTAGTACATGTAAATATACCTATAATACGAGCTGAGCTTATTGATAATAATGCTAAAAATCTCTTGTTTGAGTGGCAGACAATCTAAAGCCCTCTGATGATAAGTTGTGTGGCACTTGAGTCAAATAGTTGAACTTTCGCATTAATCATCCGCATTCCTTCCCTCAATACCCGCCAACCATTCATACGAGCTCCTGATACGAGTCAACATGCAACTATTTAATTTTTTATTCATTTTGGCAATCCAGTGTCTTGGCGTTTCTTCCTTGACAGATTTATGAATTCATGCAAGAAAAAAAATTGGGTGGAGGACTTTTATGAACGTTATGCCTTTGAAGTCACAGTCACAGTATATGACAAGATATAAATTTTCAAGGAGTTCTTATTGTCCCAAAGTACCCGAAAATACATATGGTTTGTCGAGCCATCTTTTTTTAAATCTTTGTTTTCTCCAGGGATTTCCAAAATTGAAAAACAAATCTAACTTTTCCAGAGAACTTCTTAAATTCACTGTGCTTTTGAAATTAAATACGACAAATCGGCTTTGAGAAGCTGACATTTTGTATTACAATTTTGAATAAATAGTACAAAGCACAATATCACCGGATAAAAAAAAATTCAAAAATTGCCTTAAGGAGTAGTGTGCGGTTTTTTTTCTGTAATTTTTGCCAACGTAAAAATCAGAAACACGCGTACGTGAATGGATATAATTGAAATCTGGTTCTGGAGGATTAATTTTGCACAGGGAGGAGTGCAAGTCTGATGAGACTTCACAAAAACTGAATGTCTGAATTAGAAGGCCAAATCAAAACCAAACATTTCAATTGAAATTTGCCATTCTCTGAAGAAGTAGGAAAATAGATATCCAAAAATAAATATGTTCTTCTTTATCCCACAAAAAATAATAGAGGCAGTTCAATTTGGTGAATTCATGAATTCCTCCCTCTACCAGTACCATTCACGCCATTCAATGGAATAATCCGATCATTGGAACCCTTGTCTATTCCACCCATTTCTTTGAATATCTTCTTCAACAACATGGCGCTTATGGATTAGACGTCTGGAGTACCAAAGTGAGTGAGCATGGCGTGTAATCCCAGAGAAATAAGACGTCGAAAGAAAAGAAATAATATTGCAGACAGACCTGAGATAAAAAAAAGCCTACAGGGTGGTCCATAATTCATTATACCGTGTTTTTCAGCAATGGATCTAGACACTGGCCTAGTCAGCATAGTCTTGATAAGCGACAGTACTTTACTAGATTTCCTCCTTATACAACATACTCCTCCCTGTAACTTAAAAAAAGTTATTTTGAACCACCCTAAAGACGAATGTCTGTAGGGCGTAATAGTCTGTGGTTACCCGCATGCATGCATACCCGATTTTACATTTTTTCGGGGAAATATCCAAGGAAGTGAAACTGACCTCCAATATTCTTCCTTAGCTTCCATGCCTGATTATTATTCTAGAAAGTCAGCAGAGCTCAAAGAATATGCAGTGAAATGGATCATAGATTCACTCCGGATTTGGACCACAAACATAAACTACCTCCTTAACTTTTTTCCTATCCATGGAAAGAAAGAATAGAAAACCCGGGTGCGGGTGCGGGTGGATCTAGTTTGGCTAGGAAATTCAATGAATAGGAGTCGTTCTCGGAAACGGACACAAATATCTTTTCCCTAGACAAAGAGCCGAAATTGAAAATCCTAAATCCTGCGGCTTTTCTCCTCTTGTTCGATTCCTTCTCATGTGGTTTTGTATATCGTTGGCGATTGTGCGTATGATTGGTTCGATTACTTCCTTCCATTCTCCCTTCGGCTGAACCAAAGAAAAATGTCCAGTCTAAATGTGCTACGAGGTGGAAAGGAAAACCCTAATATCATTTAATCCTCTGGCCAATGTGTGCTGGACCTACATTTTATCAGCAAACTGATTCCTCAGGCCAAAATCGATTGAAAATGTGCATACCTGTTCCATCTAGAGGAAATTCTGACTACTAAAACAAAGAAAACACCGCCGCTAGGCCGCTCGGAGTACATAGGCAGAATACACTTTGTGACGTCATGAAAGGGTCGAAAATTTATATGACGTCACAAATTGTGTTTGGCTCCTTCGTTTCAAGTGGCCAAACGGTTAGAATTTTTAGGGTAGAACCTTCACAAAAGTTGTTCAGAATGTCGATGGCTACAACATATCAAATATCCTGCTAAATCCAGTAGGTAACTTTTTGTCAGAAGGACTGTGCGGTGTCCGTTACAATGAAATGGCTGCACATCTCAGAAATGATAAGACGCTGCCATTTGAGGCTAAAAAAACAAAGAACGAATGCGAAATCCATAAACAAATTTATTTTAGACTAAATTTGAGAATTCGTCGTTCTACTGCATCATCCATCGTCATTAGCCAGTTCTTCTGTCTAAAACTGACATTTTATTCAAATAAATCTAGTGAGGGTCATTTCCTGTTGTCTGCAGATGTAGAATTCGTAGTCAAACGACGTATGCGTATGTCTCGGGATGAGATTCATAAAATAAAATAAAGTTCTAAGAAAGGTGGAAGTGAAGAGCTCATCATCAACAAGAATAGGGGCGATAAAAATTGGAATTTCTTTCCACTCTTCCTTACAAGTCATAAAAAACGGGAAACAGAATTTTTCTACTCTCACCAGAATCCCTTTCTTTTGAGAGATAAAAAAGAATCTCATGTTCAAGAGTCCGCGTCCTTGTCCGACCGACCTAGAATATCTATGTTCTTTGTACAGAGTGGTTCAAAATACCATAATAGCAAGAAAAGAATGCAAAAACATCACGGTACTTTTCACGCAGAATGGAATGGAGGGTTGGTTTGCATTTGAAGTGGAGAGAGTACCCCTAGTAGTAGCCAGAAATTTCGATGGAGATATGCCTTTTCAATGCAATATGTATGATAAACAGCTAAAAAAATTGAACAAGCATAGACACTAATCGCCGTTTCGTCGTATTTCTCGACAAAATATAACTGGCGGTGTCACTTGCTGCTTCTTCTACCGTAAATGGCAGTCTCTTTTATGGATTTTTAGCCGTAAATGGCAGTATCACCTGTGGTTTCTTTAACCGTAAATGGGGTTGTTATTTTGGTGTCTTTAACCGTAAATGGCAGTATCAATTGCGGTTCATTCAATCGTAAATGGCAGTGTCACTTGTGGTTAATTCAACCGTAAATGGCAGTGTTACTTGCGGTTCATTCAATTGTAAATGGCAGTGTTACTTTTGGTTCATTCAAACGTAAATGGCAATGTCACTCATGGTTCTTTTAGCCTTTATTGGTCATAATTTCTTTTCTTCGTTTGAAGTCGATCGTTATGATCCACACTGTACGTTCAACTTAAATAGAAGTAAAATAGTTCTCTCTCATGCAAAATATGGAACTTTGTAAAAATCGTGTAGAAGCAGGATATGTATGTACTTATGTATATGAAGAATACGTTGAGAAGACACGAGGGCCCATTGGGACATTGGATTGGGCCCTACGCTGGGAATATGTTATAAAAGAAAGAAAAGACAGGAGAAAGTTAAGTGAGTTCCTTAAGTTTTCTCAAGTTGGTTCCATTCATTTCTTTTCTCATAGTCAACATCACCAGATTTATGTGTCTTCCTTCTTAACATTCTTTTCTCCAGGGGATTTCACATTTACTTACGTAGAGGGGGTTTCGACCCCCTGCCCCAAGTCCTCTCATTTCTAAAACATCTGTTTCGTCTTATTAAACAAATGTTTTACACGTTGACGTCGGACAGGCACAAAATCACAGTCGATGGTCGACTTTATAGTAAACCTTAGTATCAGTTATTTTAGTCACCTACATTTACCTTTACTTGTGCTAAAGGCACCCTTAGTAGTATGGATGAGCTATAATCTAAAAATTTGAGAAATAGCCCTACTCAGAATTTTGGAATGATAATGTCCCAGGTATGATGGGAAGAAAGGACATTTTGATTTATGAAAGCACATGCAAGAGTTAAGTCCCCGATATCGGGGACTATTTTCCTTGTTTTCTCATTTCGCACCGTTTGGTAAGTCAATGTAGTAAAAGTAAAAAGTAAAATGTGGATGTGATCAACGGTCTGGAGCACCGTCGCGCGTCGCGTCGTTTTTTCCTTGTAAAAGACACAGCGGTTCGGAAACGGGAATGGCACAGGTTGGACACGAAAGCGATCTTAAAATTATGGCTAAGGTAAGCTGGCTAATTTGCTCCACTTTTGGACAATATCCGGCAGTCACATGATCATATAGTCAAGGGATGGGGCAATGCGATACTCGTACCAATGTGAGACAACTTGGCTTAGCGTGCTACCGTATTGCATTGATTTGTTTCGTTCTGTTCTACTTTATTGGTTGCTTGTCCCAAAAAATTTAGGATTTATGGCCAGACTGCGACACCTGCTGGCGCTTTAAAGGAAGTCGTCATTTTTGCTACATCATTTTTTCGTGCCTAGAATATGCAGATTTTAAATTGGAACAGTACATCAATATTTTGCAAAGCCTGACATGGTTTCGTCATTTTCCAGTTTTCAAGTGTCGTATTTAATAGCGACATTTCAAATCTTGAGCAAGCAAAGTATGACTAACTGCATGCGGCATGGCGTAAGCACAAAACCAAGGATGCAAGCTTGCGTCAGCTTGCCCCAATTTTAATAGGGTTGTATTTAACGATACCCCAAATATACTTAGTTTGGTCCCTAAATAATATTGAATATTGCCCCTTCTTACTTTCGCCCCAACTATTATTCTTTAGTCCCCAAAGAAGTATTGAATTCAATTAAATGCTTTTTGGGGACTAAATAATAATCGCTGGCGTGAAAGTAAGAAGGGGCCATATTCAATGTTATTTGAGGACCAAACTAAGTATATTTGGGGTACCAAAAATAATATCCCATTTTAATATTTTGGATTTATTTTTTCCACTTAAGAATACGATTTTTTTTAGTTGAAAAATTTGAAATATTTTTTCTCCTGAGTGATGTCCAAAATTCAGCCAACAATCAGGATGTGAATCACCTTTGTTTTTGCTATCCCGAGGGACAAATGCCGGAAATATATGTCATTCTCTGCAAAAATCTTTGTTCTGTTCGGACGACCCTTGTCCTGTTCAGTTCCAACCAAACTTTTGGTCTCTTGCCAAATTGCATTGTCATAGGTGTGTGGTATGTGGTGATAGCTTGGGCTACTTTGACATGTGCCATGCTCTACCGCAAGGTAAAAAACCTGAACAAGTCCAAAGTTAAAGAAAACTAAACTAGAAATGCCCGTCTGGCTTTCTGGGAGACTTTTTTTTGACTAGCTTTATCGGGAGTCTCAGTCTGCAATGCAGTACAAGTACAATATGGCTTTGTGTAGTGATCTACTTCGCCAGAGATTCGAGAATTCCCAGAGGACTCTCTGAAATCGTGTGTCGTGTTCCGATTGGATGAACAATTTCGGCACTGACCGTTTATCAACATTTTCTTGAAAATAGGACCTTGAAAAATGTACTACAGGGTGTGTCAAGAGAAATAATTTATTGTTTATTCTGCATAATTTTTTTTTATGTTCCAGGAAAACTGTCGCCATCGCAGTAAATTCAAGGATAACGTACCGTAGATGACCGATTACAACCCCGGACGCCAAAGTAAACACTGTTATCAATATTCGGACCTAAATTCGAGATTTTTGTCGAAAACATACCGAGGACATTATTTCCTGCTGACAAGAATTGTCTTCATACGTACAAATAAATTGGAGTTAACAAAATGTTTCACGCCTCGACTCATTCATTCTTTGTCTCCTACAAATAAATCAACACCCGGAAATCCAGACGTCACTATTTCTGTCTTCTTTTCTTGAGCAGAAAGCACAGAATAATATATGGCCTTCTTGAAATTCAAAGTAGCTAACAAATGCATGGCAATGGCAAAGTCACAAATCTCGGGATAAAACGACAAATTCATAAATAACCACACTCATTAATATCTGCTCCATGATAAAAGAACGAGTACAAGATGGATAGTATTTTTACATTCCAAAGTGACACCAAAATGTGCTGATTCTTTTTTAAACATTATACTTATGCTGGTGCTAACAAAAGGGACATAAATGTAAATATTCAGCATTTTTAAAGAATAGGAAGGAAACATGGTGTTGGAGATCAACGACATTTGAGCACCAAAGGTAAGGTGTTGCAAAATTAAAAGGGACAATTCTCGACGGGATAAGTATAATGTAGTCCAAAGGATAGGGTAAGGTGTCCTATTATGCTCCACTGCCATTTGTGGACGAGCTTTAAGGTGCTCGTGATCTCAGATTTAGAGGGAATCGGGGCGTATTGGGGCATATTAGAACACCTTACCCTAGACGAGCACCGTGTATATGGTAAACGGTGCTAAAAGTCCCCACTTTTTTAGAACGTGTAAAAGGGAGACAGGACGGATCTGCTCTACAAGGGACTTTTAGCCCGGTTAACCATAAATTATAGTAGATTTTGTATCGATTTGATTTTAACACCTGAAAATTTTTCTTGTCAGACAAAAATAAACACACTTTCGGTGTCAAATGCATGAGGTTCACGTCATGTCACCTAACGACAACGAGAGGACGATCATCCAAGCTTGAAAACAAATAAAGATGAGATGAGGTGCGAAAAAGATGCACAAAATAAAACAGCATGGGACCAATATAGACAGACGTACACGTAAAGTCTCTTCATCCCAAAAGTGCTCAACAAAAGTTTGAACGAGAAAGGGGAGCTCTTTTCTAAAGTTGACAAGGAAACTTTTCCAGTCGTACCTTAAACTTAAGACATTTTTTATAAGTCGCAGGCAGTATGTTGTGAGAGTTGATCTTTACATTTACACCAGAATTGCCTACCTTGTAAAAATGTCTTTGGATCTAGACACGTCTTTACAGACACAAAGAAGATTTTGTCGAATAATACTCAGTCAGACTATGAATGAATGTAAAGCTTTTCAAGTGGACAAGTCAACATTTGTCCAACAGATTTTACTTTACCAATAAGTACAATGTCAAGGAGATCTCGAAATGTTCCTAAAATAGGCAAATTCCTACCTCGGAATATCTACTTCGTGTCTGTTCTTGACAAATAGGTGCCCAAATAGAATAAATATAAATTCTAGTGTCTTTGCACAATTTTCGGGACTCAAAATTTGCAGAATTGTTCT
This sequence comes from Protaphorura glebata, assembly GCA_034694305.1. Lineage (NCBI taxonomy): Eukaryota > Metazoa > Arthropoda > Collembola > Poduromorpha > Onychiuridae > Protaphorura > Protaphorura glebata. Next base: position 16,283 of record JAQFYE010000665.1, on the reverse strand, counting down.
TCAAATTATTGTTTGGACGGTATTTTAGCTCATACAGATGCCCCCCACCGGAGTTTCTTGTACTAACTCAAAGGAGGGCCTTGTTATTCTATGAGGTCGACAAGGGATCGACCACAATGACCTCTGGCGTATATTCGAACGACGGTGATACGATGACCCTAAACAACTCCAGAAATGATAAAATGACATAAATGGCAGGTTCGAATGAAAATGAAAGCGCTGTGGCCGTGAGTTCAATTCCCAGGTTATTACGCAATAAAAATTTTCTTCTTTCTTCTTTTTGGGATTTTATTGGAACGAGTGGCAAGGAATATTTCGGGCCCACGTCTGCACTGCAGTAGTCTCGTTATTTCGAGGCAGATGGAATGCACTTGGGAGTCCTATCGCTAGTAAATGCAATAAAATATACGAGAGTCAGCAGGGTTCAATTGAATTGCAATGTAATCGTTTGTCACCTTCTGTTTCACCTCTTACCTTTTTTTTATTATTCTCCGATAATCTACAGTGTGGTTCATAAACTTTTTCTGCTTATATTTCTGCACCTCGACAGAATGCACCCATGAACGTGCGAACGCCAGTTCAAGGAATTGGGATGTGAGCCGACCATGAATTGAACTTAGGACCTTATTCAGGTCATCAAACACCACTAGGCAATGACTACGACTACGTTCATTGGTTATGAAACACCTTGTATGTATTCCTCACGGGCTTGAATAAAGTAGTACTTGCTACGTGGACTCCTAGCGGGCAGCAAGAGCAGTTAATAATGTGAAGAACGGCAGATTCTTCCAAACCAACTACTTGCGATTTCGACTTCCAAACGATTGAATGAAATTGTAGCATTGAAAGAAAATAAAAAAGTGCTTTCTTATTCTCTACTTGTCTTTCTCTCAAGATCCTTATGGAGTCGATTCGGAGCTAAAGGATTGTATTTCGTCTCTTTTAAGACTTGGGGAATTGAGGAAGAGTGTGAATGGAGAGACAAAAAATGGGACTTTGCCCGGCTGAGGACTTGAGAATTGCATCTCAATCTTTTTTGCAACGGAGATTTCTAACGTGCTCGTGACATAAGACGTCACACTGAATAATAGTATTTCTGCCATTTTCGTTCTGCGGTGTTCTACATTACCTTCACACTATCTTAGTGGAATTACGGCTTATCACGACGGAGAAAGCCCCAAACCTTGCTGCACAGGTTCAAAATTGACCTCAATTTGACGAATGCATTACAGCACTTTTACCAAACTACACCCAATATGTTTTAACCACCATTGAGTATTCTCGTGGTACCCGACTTTCCTACCCCACTTGGCCACTTTACTGATTTATGAAATCGAGAGCGGGAAATACCCCTGCATATGCAAGGTAAAAACCTCACAGTATAGGAAAAGTCGAGCTGAGATATACCAGCCCCGGGAATCGAACCGAGTCCAAACAGATAGCAAGTGGGAGCCCCGTACTACAACGCTGTGTTGACTCTGGTGAACAGAGTGCATTATTTTGAGCAAGACGAAGTGATCCGTTGTCAGATTTATTCTATTTTATTTGGATCTTCTCTCAATCCTGTTTTCAGCGTATCGTATCGTATCGTAAGACGTTCTGAGCTCCTACGAAAGGCGTTTCATCGTATCTTAGCTTTACATTCCCAAGTTCTCTGAATGACCACCCTAGATTTTTTTTACATTGCATCTTTTGATTGCTCTTTTTCGAGCTCTATATTTCCTCGTCGTATTATAGTTACGGTCAGTCATTCCACAATAATTGGTCAATTTCACAGGATTGAGTGTCCAACCAGACTCAGGACTGACCGACAAAGTACGATGAACTTTATGTTCCCACGCTACGATATGAGGTGGTGGTAATCTTAAAAAATGACCCAAATCCTCGAAATGTCTACGGATTCTGGATATTACGCTGGTCTGATATTTGGACGGGGCGAGGAAAGATTGCAGAGTGGTTCTTTTACTGTCTGCTTGATTACAACAGTTGAACCTGACTTCGATAGTTGCTATTTTCCGCCATATTTAATAATATATTCCGATAATAACTCTTGTTTCCCAGATTTGATACTCTTTTATGTATCTGGTATTTTCTAGTATTTCGTGACATTCGATTTACTTCTGATTGAAAGACAAACAATCGTTTGTCGAGTAACATGGCAAAGTTGTCCCTCGTGAGAAAAGTCAATTTAGTGTTAGTGTTAAGTAATTTTGGATTTGAATTGGAGGTCCTCTGAAGCAGTGAGTTGTCGTTGTTGTAGAGGCCTTAATGGAGATTGTGAGTGAGACTAAGAGTTGATTTATTGTCACACACCCTAATAACTGTGCTGGATTGGAAATAATTCCAAGTCCTGAATCGTTTAATCATTATATCTGTACACAACTCGAAGTCCTCGAGTCAGTCCATTGCACTAGACCACCACCAAATCCATTATCACACCCACGACCATGTAATTTGGAGAGCTCAGAGGACAGGACAACGAATCCACTGTTTCAACAACCAAATAGTCTCTTCCAGTACGAATGGAAGTGGAAATATCGAAATGATGATGAATTCGTCGTTCCAACCAAAAGAATGGGGCACAAACCATAAAAGGTACGCCGTTGGAAATCACTCCACTTTTTATATGTTGTCGGCAGTGTCATTCTGAACAACTTTTGTGAAGGTCCTACCTCCAAAAGTCTAACCGTTTGACCGCTAAAAATACACTATTTGGCATGTCAAGTGAAAGCGGTGACTTTCACCTTTGCTTTCACTCGCTTTCACTTTACATGCTAAATAGTGCATTTTTAGCGGCCAAACGGTTAAACTTTTGGAGGTAGGACCTTCAAAAGAGTTGTTCAGGATGACAGTGTTGACAACACATAAAAAGTAGAGCAATTTCCGATGGGCTACCTTTTCCCAGATGGTATGTGAAGATGGTATGTGATGGTCCTTTACCCCTGCGTCAGAAAACAAATCATTTTTCTTAGAAATCTATCGAACGAGGTCAAGATTTGACCTTGACTTTCCTACCCAATTTGGGTACTTGACTGATTTATGAAATCGAATGCTGGATAACCTCTGCGTATACTACGTTTTACCGTAATAGCACTGCAGAAACTGCCTGCGTTTGCCAATTTTGAAGTAAGTCCAAGATGCAATCTCAAGTTCTTGTATCATATAATTAGAAATTATTTAAGTGAAATTCTAGGAACGCTCGAAACTAAATCCAAAACGTCTTATCCAACACACGGCGAACTGTCGAAGAAGCTCAGTCTTGTGGAATTTAATGAGTATGAGTGTCATTCATGGTATGCATAGTAGAAGTACAAAAATAGAATAGTTTCGTCTATAGTGGAGTTAATCCGAGCTTACCCGATTCCAATTCATTCAATTTAATTTAGCATGAAATCAAAATGGAAGGCACGAGATTTATTAGGAACATATGCATATCCAAGCTTGTATCAAGATTTGAATCGTGAGTTCGCTCAATAATGTAATGTAAGAGTGTTAGCAATAAGACCTAATAAGTTTGACAACATTCGTACAAGGTAAGCTCGTACTGTCAAAACAATAATAATAGTTAATAAAGATTATGTAAAATTTGAGTCATGCAGAATGCATTTCGATTCCTGAGGTTTCGGCGATGCCAATGATGCTTTCGTTGACACCATGTCAAGAGTTTCAAAAGAACAACCTCCAATTTGTTTGTTTGGACAGTATGAGTTTACCTAGTCTGAACGCGTTGTCAAGTTATGTTGAGTAAGATATTCCTTTTATGGCAAAAATAATCTCAGACATCTTAATGTGAGCAGGACTTCGACTGGACCAATTTATTTTGTTACGTCATTTGTGTGCAACACACAGGGTGGTTCATAACCGTTTACCACAAAAAAATATTTGCCATTTTAAAAACTCAAATAAAATGTATGAATTAGGAGTGAGTCATTAATTAGATACACATACTAATATACAAACTTTTGAACAGTGCAGACACCATAACTGCTCTTTGAGGAATCCATGTTGAATATTTTTTCAGGATTGAACTACTTCCCCAGATGCCACCGTTTTAGTTATTACCGTAGAATCCCCAGTTCGTGAACGAACCAGGTGGGTCCATCTAGGCGAGCGACGGGGAAAAGAAATCAATTTCGCATAGGTACATTGCAAAGACCGGGGTAAAGTGAGATTATGGACGGTCGGGCAGTCAGATAGAACCTATGACTATTGGTACAGTATTAGTATTAATATCAATAAATATTGCTAACTAAATTAATTTCTTCAGTAATGTACATCTCATGAAATTGAAGATACTTGTGACCCAACCTGTATTATATAAAGTCAAATCATTGAATGGAGGCTCTTGAGGATTAAATCCAAAGAAAATAAAGTCTGGTCTTGCATATGAAAGAGCTCAATGCATTTTCAGAACTATTCTTCCGTAAGATTTAATCCGCGAGAGAGAAAATTAGATGAATGTAAATCGCAGCTGCTGATTTTGTAGGCCAGAAAGAGTTGAGCGAATTGAATGCAATAATTTTTAAATATGAACGTGGGTTGACAACAATTCTAAAAATAACTTGTAAGCTGTTAATAAATTACAAATTGTACTCAAATGAGAATACCCCAGCACTTATTCACTGAACATTACCACATGTCATATCCTATTTGGGCCCAAGTTGTTGATACAAGATTATGGAAATTGGTCAGAATTGGGGCAAGTTGGCGCAAGTAAGACATCTTTTGAATTGTGATTAATGCATGCTGCATACAGTTAACAATGACTTAAAACTAAAGAAATTGTTCATCAATTCTAATTTGACAGGCAAAGTGGATTCCTTGTCATATTTTTAGAGCAGCAGTGTGCTAGTGCTAGTGCATTGTATTGTATTTTTTGCTGTTGCAGTCAGTAGTGGGTGGCTGTAAGAGAATTCTAAGACACCAGAAATCCGATACTGAAATAAATAATGCGATTCCACAACCACGATATAAAAATAGAAAATAAAGAGAAGAAGAATCTAGAGTTGATCTAACATGTTGTTTTAGTTGCGTGGGCCAAAAATACTCATAAAACACAACACAAGGAATGTACTCAATTTCTTGGCTTTCTTTACGAAATAATATGGACGCTTCAAGGACTCCGAGTCCGACTTCTTCATTGGGAAACCCACAAAAGCTGGAATTGTTTGTGTGATTTCCTTTTTTCTTTTAGTGGAAACCAGAAAAGCGTAATTAAACCACAATTCGCCCTTCCATAAGGCATATACGGGGTGTTCCAAAAAGACCGCACTATTCTTTGTTTAATAGAAAGAATTATTGACTAAGAAATTCTGCGATGATCTGTGCCACCCTGTCAAATGCATTCTCTACAAAAGAAAATATTTCGGGCACTTACTTTCTTCGGAGGATGACCCGGCATCATTATCGGGCCGATTTTCGTGATTCCGCCGCCATCTTCGATTTCGAACGCGTCGTCGTATTTGAGTAACACGGTTCCCTTCACGATTCAAATCAATATCGATATCGGTTTGACCGCGATCGGCCTGAATTTCCTTATCGGTATCGTTTAACGTGCACTTGATAGATTTCCTTGGAATCGTCATGGAAGAGGATGAAGACGAAGAGACTTGCCAGGTCAGTGGTCGGTGAAGTCTGACCTGAATTTTAACGGTGGGCGAAGATGCTGACCTCTTGGGACTCTTTTTTAGTTTGACGCGTGTGTCAACCATAGTGGAAGTGGACTGGTCACTTTCGTCAAGCCAATCGGCGGCACCTTTTGAATTTCTAAAGCTCTGCGTTCGTTTTTTACGGTTATCCAAGGGGACATTAAATTCCAATGTGTCGAATGAGGAGGATTCCTCCTCTATTTGCTCCATTTTCTGTTTTGTAGAGTTACTTTGAGGTCACAAGGTCAATATTTAAAAATCAGACTAGTTGTTTGTATTTTTAACTCGTCTGTTCGAATTATAGTATGGTCATTGATTGTCCATACAATCAACTTTAACTTTTCATATTAAGCAAAAAATGATTTGTTTAGTAGGGTATTTTGGAAATATTTGCTTTCGGCCGAAAAGTCAAGATTTTTTGGTCCACGACGGCAAATGTGACTACTGTTTTATTTGTTTTTGTTGAATTAACAAGGCAGTTCATTAGTCAAAGTACAATCACTCGTAAACAGTAATTAGTGCACAGATCATTGACTGTGTCACATTCCAGACACACTCTTCAGTATTTGAAACACACTAGCAGTCGCACCGCATTAATTGTTTTCCACCGTTTCTAGAATTCAATGAAATTGTCCTTAACGAGTATTTCCAAAAATTGTTTGTACTAAATCACTTGTAAGCGTACGTGGAAAAAATAGGAACGAAAAAATGAAATCCACTTATTGGCTTAAAAACCGGCCAATTTTGTCTCATAATTTATTGGGCAGTGATATTTTCTGTATTTTTATTAATCTTGTAGTCGTTCAATTACTTATAAAGTTAGACGAAACACGCCTAATATACAAAAATAAATTTCTATCGATAAAATATAATACTGTGTCAAAATGCTGATAATCGTCAAATTATGGTGTTTTTAAAATAGTTTCTTAAACAACATTCACTCGTTCGCGTGCTACTCGTCAATGACGCTCGTTGGAGTGAAAACCGGCCTTCATATTTTGTTATTTCAGTTGAAGCTGATGGTTGAAGGGAGATCAGTTTGAACAGAGATTATATTTAGAAAAAAAGAAACAGGAGGTTTGAATATGTTGGGATTCCCCAACAAATGAAAAAGACGCTTCTCCGTCTTTTCTCCCCCATTCCATTCCAGATCACAAAGTTATTTTTATCTTCCGTGTCAAACTCCCGTGTCAATTAGACTCAACAGTTGCTCGAGTTTCGGCCCTTCTTTCTGCAGGGTGACCCATCAACGAATCCTAAGGTACGGTGAATAACTCTCGTGTTACTGCTTGAAAACAGGCTATCGTAAAACCCGACTTTTTTCGAAGAAACAAGTACGTTTTTGGCTCGGGTTTCGGATTTTCCTAATTAAATGTTTTTTCGGCTCGGGTTTTTCAGTTTTCATCATTTCATGGGATTTTCATGGGTTTTTGACTCGGATCTCGGAGATTTCAACGGTTCTTGTTGCGGTTTGTCGAATTTATGGGTTTCTGCCTCAAATTTTTGGGTTTCTGGAATTTCCTGGGTTTTCGATTCGGGATTTCGGCTCGGCTTTTTACGTTTCTGGGAATATTTCATTGGTTTTTGGGTCGGGTTTTGGTAATTTTTTGGATTTCATGAGCTTTATAATCTCGGAGTTCGGGGTTTTCAACGACACGCATACACGTAATTTTGGTTTAACTAGCACTAAAGTTCTGGGAACATTTCATTGTCATTGTCGGCTATAAACGCCTTAGTGTACGCACCCTGTCGTAAAAACTCTCTAGTCAAGATGAGATTTGTGATTAACGATGTTTAATGTCTGAGATTTTGATTGGACCACCCTCTGGAAAATACTAGAACTTCTGTATTCCGTTGCTCAGTTTCTAAGAAATGTCTTCCGATTAAAACTTTACTGATGGATATGCGGGAACAAGACTCCTTACCGAAATTCGGTTCTGAATACATTCCTTTGCACCGCACCGCACAGGGTACCGTAAAATATTTTACCCATAGGCCTTTTCATCAGGAATGGAATGGGGGTGCTCAGCAAAAAGTGAGATATCCGAATAGAAAATGGCAGACGGCGGGGAAGTATGCAAATAGAATCCCAATCTATGGAATTATTTGAACTGTCCAATGGATCGATCATAAATTGTAAAATAGCCACTAGTGTTTCGTTAAAGAGCAATTATTGTGTCCTAAGTTCTCGCGGGACCTTGTATGTACCATTATACGGTTGCTTTGATGTCTTTCGGCGCCTCCGGATTCCACTTTACAGTTCACACTCACTCCTTGTCGTTGAAATTCGGCTGGCAAGACTCCCGGTCCAGTTTTATTTTTGGGTTCATTCCTTGAGGAGATTGCTCCACAATTCCCGTCATGATACCCGCCTTGAAGTTGAAATCTGGACCGGGAAATGCACTTTCCCCACTCCTATTCTTAATCAAAGACTCACACATAAAATTTTGACACGGAAAGTTACAAGGAGTCGAGCGGGTTTGTTCGTTCTATTTTGGTTGTTAAGGAAACCTACAATTTTATATAAAAGTCAGATCAATCTAAAGCCTCCAATTTATCTTGACAACGCTTTCTTGCCAGGTAAGCTCGTACTGTCCAAAAACAAACAAAATCTAGTTTGTTATTTTGAAACGAGTGACAGAACAGACCGTATCTCAAATATGACCTCACCGGGTCACTGATATCGCGAGCAAGCATTACAGGTATATATCGACAAAACTTTCCAGGCATCGAACCACCTTTCATGGGACTCGAAAGCCGCCTCCATTTTTCTGTTTGGACAGTATGGGCTTACCTGGTATAGTAATCGCGTCGTCGGGAGAAGCCAATTCCTTGTAAAAAATGGTGAATATTTATTGAGATTCTGTCCCAATTTGAATTTTTATGGAGGATGACATCTGGTTTACTTAAAACAACTGTTTTCTTTTGCCAGCTACTCCATTGTGTTTTGTTTTGGAATAATTAGACCAGAAATTGAATGCATGGGTTCCAGATCCAGACGTTCGACTGGGGAAATTGCCAGGAATTTGACATTAACTTGTCCGCGTATGCTACAAGTACAAATTACCCATTAAATTTTATGTTGCTTTTTGGATGCACTCTGTCTGGTTTTAGAAGAAATTACGTACAAAACAATTTGGCACATTAGTAGTTCCAGATGCAGAGATTGAGATGAATCAAAGGTCAAATGCTTTTGTGTATATATAGGGTGGTTCATAATACTCTGTTTTTCTGTCTTGGGCCATTGTAATGGACATGGTAAATGGATGTGCACCACCTTAATTTGCCACTAGGTCTTGCAATTTTATTTTCCTTGGCTGGCATTGAATATTTACTCGACTGATTGATCAAGGTTTTAATCAATCCGTTCTGGATGGGAGTCTCATACGAAACACAAAGAATTTGACCCTTTTTTCCGCCTATTATGTCTTACGCTAAGTGGCCTGTCTGCAAATATGTAAGTACCTATATTTATTTCGATTCGAAGCCTGCACAATTTATGGCAACCTCATCAAAGGTTAAATTCCAGACTTGATCACTTGAGATAATTTTGTTTAAAAATAAAACTCAACGCTCCTAGTTCAAGGCGGTTCCGAATAGAAAACCGCAGAATGCACAGTTTTTAAGCTCGTAGCATTATGTGTCAATGCAATTAATGTTTAAAGATACACTGTGGGATAAATTATCAAAATTGCAAGTTATCGCTGTGGTATACGGAAACGGATCGGCCGTGCTGTCTAACGGCACAGGAATAATTTTGGCACAGAAAGACCTTAAAACGGCAAGAACTTTCATTTCCTAAGAATATCACAAAAATGCTCCTGCAAATTACTATTTAATATCCAAACCCTAATTGTTTTAAAACGATTCGCATTTTGTATTTTCCGGGCAAATGAGAAATTGATGGTCAATTCTTTTCTGATTTGTGATTTATCAGACGTCGAATCTTTCAGTATTTGTTTATGAATCAATAAAAGTCTCAAATTACCATTACCGTTTCAATTACTAAAAGATACATACTTGGAAGTACAGGGGGTTTCAATAATAACAGCTAGAGTTCTAACTCAGTAAATATAGTACTAACCTGCAAAATGAGTAAAACAAACATATTATTTTGCAAAATAATCTCAGACGTTTTTATCAAGTACCATTCAGTTATGATTACATAATTACACCAAATCAAAACTTAGTTGAATTGATTAACACTTTCTGATAATTTAAATAATTTAAATTCATATTTTAGAGAAGAAGGTTGACTCCAGCAACTACTGTCGCTGTGATGACGAGACCAAATCCACCAGATGGAGCAATTCTGCTCCCAAAGTTGCACAAGTCACCTTTACAAAGACATGTTGTGGTCAAGAAGCCATTTTGTCTGTAAGTCACACATCCTTCTTGAAGTACTACCACAGAACCATCTTTCCCTTTTACTGGACCTGGACCGAAGCATCCGCGCTCAGTCAATTGCGCTCCGCGCTTTCGTTGAACCTTCTTTACGCAATAGTTCCCTTGTCCATGTGGGCATCTCACTCTAAAATAAATTCAAATATCAATTAGTCCAATAGATTGGGTTCACAGGGTGTACCATAATACCGTTACCATAAGGTGTGACCCAAAATGCTTACCGTAACTTATATTTCTCACTCCTCCGTGTAAATCTCCAAAGCGTGTGGTCACAAATCGGATCTTTGTCATCGAATGTCGAAGAGCATTGATAACACAGGAAAGGTTGTCTGTCTGCGTCTTTAATGACCTTACATTGAATCGGAGGTTGACCCAAAGTTGACCCACTCGATTGTCTGCGTTCTAAATCTGTACTCTCCGGTGACCCTTTGATATAAATATGAAGATTTGAAGCGTCGCCCTCTTTAGATTTCTGGTCTCGTTGAAATCTTGATTTTTTCTTCTTGAAGATTTTTTGATCAATTTCTAACAATTGACTTCCAAGTGAGAAATCGTCGTCTGTCTGCCGCTGCTGCTCCTCCTTTACCAGTTTAGAAATCGTAATATCGTCCATTTCCTCAGCTTTGGATCTAAATAGATAAATAAGAGGTGTTTTATTCGGTCAAACCATTCATGTTTAACTGTTGTATATAAACAGACCTCGCGACACCTTCCAATGGAATGTAAAACCCATTTGCCAGAGTGAAGAGCATGATTGCCATAATTATTGCCCTCATTTTGAAGTACAATCCAATTGATATCCAAACTGAAATGCCTGAAAAATAATTGAATCGTATCAGTACTTTTCAAAACATCCGAATATATATTTTTGAAATTAACTCACTCAATATATCTTCAAATCGCTTCGAGTTCAATTTTCAGGGTCACGGGGTTCTGGAATTAGGTTTGAAATGACCTGTTGGCATGTTGAAGACGAATCTCAAACAATCACTTGGCCCGTGGTAACCAAATTTCAATTTCATTTTCTATGAAATTAGGTGGAAGGAGGATTAAATTAATTTCCTCGTTCGCTCAAGCAGTTCCAAAATTGATTTACAACGTTGGGGGTACGGGAAGTTCTAACTTTTTGAACGACCCTATCCTATGTGGCACGATGGTAGGCAGAAATTATGTTGATTATAATTTTTGGGTTTGCTTCTTAATTACTATTTACAACATATCTCGATATTTCTTTGTTTCTTTGACATACATGCATGACATACCGTCTGACACAAAAATAACTGACCCACCCCCCCCTAATTGTCGCTCCGATCATACCTTCTAATGTATGTATAATGAAGGACTCCATTGTCTTAACATAATTTCTCGTATTGACAACAAATTATGAAGAAAGAGGGGTTATTATTCCGACAGACGGTATAATTAGTTTCTATTGCATTTGTCTCCGACGGACGGTGCAAAGTGGAGCAAGGTCTAAGTGCTGAATACAACTTCTCATAATATCCCTGAATACTGTACTCCGATAATTAAATAGGCGGGCCAATGTCGTAATTTATGTTCCCTCAATAAAACTGCAAAATTGACCATTTTGGCTACAACACTTGTGCATTCCATGTCAGTTCTGCTTAGGTCCGAATGAACATACAATTCATTTGAAAGTCATCAAAATGTTAACTCATGTGGAGTTGAACTTATTTTCATTTATAGCAAAATTGTGCTGTAAACACAATATCATTCCATTTGATTGGAATGTTGACGAATGTCGGCTCGAACGAACAAAATCTAAGTTGAGAACTGCGATGGTCTCATTAAATCTGATTCAACTCTTGGGTCAAACGGCAACGGCATTCGCTGTTCTCAGACTTCCAGGCGCAGTTGAAGAATATCATTCATCCAGATTGCCATTGGTCCCTTTATTACTTCATGGTCTCTTCATCATGCTTCTAATAAGCTTGACAGTATTCCTCCTTACCTGGCATATTTTCGGTGATGACATCGCTGCGCTTATGAATCAAACGGTTCTGTTCAATAAGGAATCAGGTACACAATATTAATGGTTTTACACCCCAAATATGAAATGACCGTATGACTGAAATGTACGAATTTTACCCACATGTCGTGCATATTTGAGCCAAACAGTCGTGACACCAAATTTGCGAGAAAAGTGTGTCGTGACTTATATCTTGGGTCTGGGAGGAGGAATTGGATTCATGTTTTCTTGTTTAATTGTCTGGCCTGACACACGGTGTTTCTTCTTTTCATTGGTTCCACAGAAACACCAATCAACAATGCCTACTTTCTGTACAAGGGATTTCTCATTGCTGGAATTCAATACTTGAGCACAATCAATTTCCTTGCTACAATCAATTTCCTTGCTACAATCAATTTTTTGCTTCAAAAAATGTGGTAAGGTAACGAAAGGTAATCCTGGCGGACATTACGTATTTAGCGCATTATTGTAGTGTCAACGTTGGTGAACCAATCCTTGGCCGATTCTGACCAATGCGCCAAATGGAAATGCAATGCACAGCGTGATGTAAGTACGCCGCTAATTATTTAATCGTCGTTACTTGACACTCTGGGTAAATACTGGGCTAGGTACAATTTTATTTGGAGGAGTAATTAAGTAAACACTAGGATGAAAGTAATGAGCGACCATATTCAATATAATTTGGGGTAATATGCAGTTTATTTGCGGTAAAATCAAGTTTATTGGGGGTAGAATCCGGCTTATTGGGGTAAAATCCAGTTTATTTGCGCTAGAATCCATTTCATTCGGAGTAAAGTTTCGTTCATTGGGGTAAAATAGTTTATTTGTGGTAAAATCCAGCTTATTATTGGGATAGAATCCAGTTTATTAGTGGTAAAATCCAGCTTATTGGAGTTAAAATCAGTTTATTTGCGATAGAATCCAGTTTATTCGGGGTAAACTTCAGTTTGCTGGGGTGAAATATAGTTTATTTGCGCAAAATCCAGTTTATTAGGGGTAAAATTGAGTTTACTTGGGGTAAAAAGGAGTTTACCAGGAGTAGAATCCAGTTTATTTGCGGTACCAATAACAATATCGCGTAAACTAATATTGAATCACTGAATACGTTAAATTATATTTCATTATCATGAAGACATACTATTAATTTTGTAGTTTCGAATGGTTGAGAGGGGAATCCGTCAACGATAATGCTTGGAGAAAATCAATCCAAGTGCAATATGGCTGAGGGCTTCAATTCAACAATGGCAAGAATATTTCCGCCTTACGCAAAGTTAATGGCTGGTCTATCATCCATGATCGCATTTTACTGCTTAGTTCGACTCCGAAGTAATCCGATCATCGGCATTGGCTTTATAATCGTTCTGATCGTAACGTATTCAGTCATGCTAGCTGGTTCTTACATAACATCGAACATGCATAATTATTCCTATGATTGCAAGGACGAGCTACTCAATTCGATACTCAGAAATAATGGGAAGAGAGTTCACCGGACTATCGTGGAGACTCTGCCGCCTATCAGATGTCCAATCGGAACCTTTTTTTTTATGGAACGGAAAGCAAAGGCAGCTTACATTGACTGGGTCATTAATAGCACTGTTTTTCGGCTCCTCAATGGTTAATGGTATATTCAAAACTGTCAGGTGCTACTAAAAAAATCAGGTCGTTCGAGAAATTGAACACATTCTGAAAATAGCCCCCACGCAAATGTGCGAATACTTAACGTATTATACATACAGCACTTTTTAAGTAGTTAATCAAGCAGAGTATTAATTATTTGTGTTGGAATTTTAATTAAGGAATTTAGTGTGGGCTTCAATTATTTGGTGTGAAACAGTGGCGTAACCAGCTAGGCCGACTAGGCACAGGCCTAGAGCGAATTTTTGGCCTAAGGCCTGTTCAACCGCTTGACCAACAAAATGGCACAAAAAAAACTTAAGAAGTTCTTATTAGTTACACAAATTGTTTTGTTCCCGATGGTTTCTATTACGAAATTCTGGAATTTAAGCTACAATGCTCATGTTTTCTTCGCGCTTCGCGCGAATGGTTATCGAATAGTAAAAAAAATCGGCGCGCTTCGCGCATGAGGCCTTCGTAAATTATATGTGCCTATAGCAAAAAAATTCCTAGTTACGCCACTGGTGTGAAATAAACAAATTTTAATCTTACTTCGAAATCAACTTTATTAACATTTCTATCATTTTTAAACCAGTCATGGAAGGTTAGAATTACGACGGCATTATCAGAAAATGCTTGCTCGCTGTAGTATTGTCATTCTACTCGGAGTGCCATTGCCATTGTTACGACAATTTGGAAGTATGAGAATTCTTATAAATAATATGAAGGGGAGTTCTAATTACAAAGGCCGAAACTCTAATATCTTCCTACAAATGAACGTCGAAGACTTGATTTTATCTGCAAGAAAAGCTTACAATTTTCAGGACTAGGAATTACTATTTCGACAAATTAAACATTAAAATAGAACTTTTCATATGGATAGAGTCATGCGCCACTTTTCAATTGTGCTGGACTAACTTGGATCCCTGGTTACGTGGTGGCAAAAGATAATTCTGTTACGGCTAATATTGTCGTACATATTTTTACCGTTTTGATGCATCTCAAGTAGATTAATGCTCAGCAATTTTCCCAATATGTCTGTGTTGTACCAGAGATTTGTGTATAATACAATGAATTTACGAATTTTGCGACTGACTTCCCATGGAATCATGTATCCTATATTATGAAGAATTAGAGTCATTCTTCGATAACACATTCAACTAAAGCTCTACTTAGAATTAAAACTTATCACAGTTTTATTGCATAATACTCATTCTCTATATTCTGCATTAAAGGTTTACCTTAGAACTTAAGCATTGATGATGCGTACTACAATGCTGCAACCAAAATTCAATCTGATGGTTTTGAAGCAACGACAATTCACTCATTAGGTTACCACTAAAATATTTGATAAGAATCCGATTAAGTTGGCTTTGAATTGAGAGTTTTGAAGCTTAAGCTTATCTAAAATTATAAAGGGTTACATATCTGTAACGTATTTGTACTTCAATCAGCCATATCATTCCACGATGTGGAATTCCGCTATACATTTTGCATGTCATACGTTATACGTGATAATCAATTTATTCGAGCTCTTTCCTTTTATTAATTTATGGCGAGCGGTTACTTTAATCATATCATTCAATGTCATTGTTTCAAAATGTGAAACGCTTATCAGGACAACCTAGGAAATTAGGTGAAGAATTGATTGAGTTATCACTGTTGTAAATTCTACACAGAACATATTAAGTCATCAGAACTAGAAATTGGACATATGTGTTCTAATTTCACTACGATGTATCGTTTAAAATTATTTTACAAGTATTCGATTTTATTTTTAATTATTTTTGAATGGTTCGCCAAGACCGATTCCGAATCTATCCAGCTGGTGCACATGGGATGTTATCAGAGTTGGCCTGATTCGTCGACAAAAATTTTGAATATTTTGGAGGAAATGACGCCTGAATTATGTGCCAAATGGTGTTCGGTGAAACTTAAAGCAGTAAGCTAAAATTGTTGTCTATAATCTAACAAATCGTTGCTGATGTAACAAGTAATGACATAATTCCGTAAATACTATTATAGAATGAAGTTGACATAAATCCCAATTTCATTATGCTCTGGAAAAAAAGCTGCACTTGTTTCCCTGGGCTAAACGCATTTCCCGACAAGTGGAGTAACCAAAATACAAAGCTCAGGCCGACATCCAAACTCGAAGAACTTTGTGATGACAAGTATCCTGTATCCGTTTACTGCATTACCACTGGAATGAATGCTGAACTAGATTGTAAACATTTCGTGGACGATCCAGCTGCTAAACGTGTCAGACGCTCAATTCAGCCAGAACATCGAGCACAAAAATATCACTATAACCTGGACGACCTCATCAGATCGGAAGAACAAATGTCCGAATCCAGTACAGTGTCCAGTACAGAAGCCACTACTGAGTCAACAGAACCCACATCTGAATCAACAGAATCCACTTCTGAGTCAACAGAACCCACATCTGAATCAACAGAACCCACTTCTGAGTCAACAGAATTCACTTCTGAGTCAACAGAATCCACATCTGAATCAACAGAATCCACTTCTGAGTCAACAGAACCCACATCTGAGTCAACAGAATCCACATCTGAATCAACAGAATCCACTTCTGAGTCAACAGAATCCACATCTGAATCAACAGA
>JAQFYE010000664.1:0-31574 GCA_034694305.1 Protaphorura glebata | reverse complement strand
ACTACTCACCTGGATCTCAGTAGCGGTAATAGGTACAATCAAGTGGAATACCTCGATGGAAATTTCACCTCAAATTCGATCACAGACAAAACACATCAGCTCAATCTGAGAGCTCGTTTCTGAGCATAAGTTTTGTGGGAAAATTGATTTACTCAGAAATTGTCTATCCATGGCTACAAAAATTTCAAATGTTGGCGAAGTTTCGATTTCGAAATTTTCAAAATTTACCATAAAAAGACGGCCGGAAAATGATGAAAAATATTTTTTATTTCCTCTTGCGAGCGAACGTGCTTTCAGACTGAGCTTCTGAGATCCCATTTGAGCTGACCTTTCCAACGAGGTTAGTTATTTCCACGGGAGTAAATACATATTAGATACCCTGTACACGCTTGAAAGTGAATTAAATTTCAATCAGAATTCGGAAGTAAGTGTCCTGATTCCCATAGTGATTGGATCTTTTAGTATTCCATGTGTGACGCGTGTAGATGAATTGAGTTGTTAATGCTATTATGTACTTCTCTGCGTATAGCAAATTGAGTCATTCACCTTATATTTATTTTGTGAACAAACTGAGGAGGGCAGACGGAATAAGGTAATCAAACAAAGTTTGACGTCATTCTCCAACTCAAACTACTTCCACGTGAGAAACAAACTCGTGGAGAGACTTTGGGGCCAATCATGTAAAAATAGAAACCAATCACTGAGGAATACTAAATGTAACTAGTGTCATTTCATTCACTTAATCCCATTTCCCTTTGCCCTTTTGTCTCTCACCTTAAATGTCTAAGTAAATACTTAACCAGGAAATTGTCCGCGTGTCCGGCGTACCCTCTCCACTCTTTTTTGTTAGTTTTTTTACAACAGTCTAAAGTTATCACATAAGGTGGGTGACTCAATTTGTACACGGAATAACAAATCAGAGTAGCCAGGAACTCATTTTTAATGTGAAAACTAAGTTACTGAACCGCAGATAAGATTTTGGTTTTGTGATGCAAATTTTCAAAAAATTTCAACCACAATGCGGTTCAAATTTCTAAATAAATCGAATAAATAATATTTAAAGGTAGAATTTCTTACTTTCTCGAGATAAGCAAGTTGAATTTTACTGGAGCATAAAATAGCTATAAAATTTATAATTGACAGTTTCCTGCAGATAATGGCTATTTTAAAGCGAAAAAAATTCTTGGCATGTCAGCGTTTCCTTGCTAGTACATTAATACTTGTTTTTAACTTAACACGTAACAGTGATATAATTTACTCGGCTTGTAGTCAACGAAATCTTAACACCCTTTCATCGAAAACTATTCAGTACTATGTAACGTACCTTTTATAACGTACTATATAACGTATACATGATATAATGTACCTTATTTTATTGTTCAGTGGTTTTAATGTAAAGTTATGTTATACAGTATTTTTTTCAAGTAAATATTGTTTGTATGAAAAATCTATTGATAATGTAATTAGGGAATGAGGGGTTTAAGGGATCATTGACACCCTGGGACTGTAAGAACGTTTATTGAGTAAATGGTAGCTGTCTAGCCAGGTAAAAAACTTCAAAGTAAGGAAGGGTTTGGGTTTGGAAGTAAAGCCCGGGTCCGGGTATGTTGAAACGGTTCCCTATGTTGTTTCACGCCAAACTGTTTATACCCCTGTCATGTTTCTCAGTTTTAGAGAAGAGCTCAAGTCTTAAATCCTCCAGCACCATGTTTAATTTGTGTGGAAAAAGTAATAAAATTCCTCTCTTCTCAAACTCTTCTTCTTCTTAGCCCGACTTCAAAGCAAGAAGTCTTTCAAGAACTTTCAAACCAATTCTTCAACACTTTTCTTTCCACCAGATTGGATCTTTCTTTTTCTTTCTCAGAATCTTAACCACGTCTACATCCAATCCTTCCACGTCACACCCAGACAGTCATCAAGCCCTCTCCAGACATACAAAATTTTAAACTTTATTTTTCTAAAGGTTACAATTTAATTATTACCACTTTTACGAAAATTGTCTTCAAGTTTGAGAGGTCACAACTACAGCCTTATATGTTTATTACTTGCTCGCCTTTTGTGAAATGAGTACATATACTGCTACCAGAATCGGGTTAAATGGAATTTCTAAGTCAATAATTTCTGACTGGAATTATGAGCGTTTTTTTTTTTAATTGTTTTAGTTTGATAAAGATTGATCAAATATGTTAGATAATTTCAATATTTCGGTTAAGTTTATTTATTGAAATTATGAGTATAGGCTCCTTCCACCTATAAAATTATTTGCGTAGCTTGAATGTAATACAATCACTGAGCATAAATTTTTATATTAAGGATTTCCACACTAATAGGCACCTAAATTAAAAACACTCAAACCCTTATACAAGCAGTTAATCTCTGGAAACATGAATTTCTGGTAGAATCTCCAGAATTAGTGTTAATAACGTGTAAATAAAACGGAAGGATCGCCTTGAAGGTTTCATCTTTAAAACATTAGATTGTTAGCTTGTGTTCCTTGGAAGCATGGATAATGGCTCATCTGTATTTAAATCAATGCATTAGCAGACTCCTTCCTTGTCGTTTAAGTCCACTCGAAAGCACATAGTAGAATTTGATGAGAATTTGCATGTCAACTCGATCGTCCACCGGCACGTGGAGTCCTTCGCCCTTTCAGCTCTCACCTACTTTTTAAATGAACACTCACTCAACTCATTCATGACCAAATTCATTCTGACTCGCCAAACTCAAAAGCAGTAGTACCAGTAGTAAAGCTTCACTGAGAAATGTTGTCATTTGATGGGTAGTGATTGGTTGTAGGTAGAGAAATTTATTTTTCAAATTTTGCCGCCAATTGTAATTTAGCATTTGTACTAGCTCTCAATGTTCGGCCGCCATTTCTTTAAACATGCCGAAATCAGTAGCATTTCTCTTTGTCAATTGCCAATTGGTCGTGTTTGCCAAATTCAATCAGTTTTGATTGTAAAATTGTTGCAACCTATGATGCGGATGGTCACTATAAATTATGTTACATTTAGGTCAATCCTCAATAATTTTAATTGTGACCGTTTAAGCTCATGCGACGTTTCCTGGCTTTTTTTTTCTCGAAATGCCAGAAATTACTTTTGATATAAACGGATAGTCGAAATAACATACTGTCAAACATGTCAGAGAGCCAAGTCAACTTTTTTTCTCTTAGATCGTTGGATCCACGTGCCTCGTGCATCATTCCAGACAAGAATTCATAACAATTGAAAGAAAGCAATCAATAATTGTTAATGAACAAAAATGAAATGAATGAAGATTCATTGGAGGATGAGATGTAATGTGTGTGTGGGTTGCGTGGGTGGTGGATAGATTTCTGCATTGAAAAGAAGGAACCGTGTTCCGGTGTGTTAAAGGAAATGAGGCTTTTGTCACTTTTTGAATTGACAATTTATCATCCCAGAACATTCCTTCCCGACCAAGCAGTCTGTACACACACATGGCAATTGACAAACGGTTTGACTTTTTACAAGGCAGACTTAATGTAAAGTGTGGAACCCGTGGCATGTAAGACATATTAAGATCATTTAAACGTGAATGGTCTATTTTTAGTATTCATGGATTTATTTTTGTCTCGTAGTAGACATATGTCTGTACATCTGCATTATCCACCCGTTCCCGTACACACTTTGGGTTTTTATTTTAGAAAAAAACGTAAAAGATCCTTGTGTCTATTACACTACATATACGTCCGCCTAACTGTCTAGATGTCTAACATCTTCTAACATTTGTAACATGTCTCCTATTTCAACGTATACTTTTTTTTCTCTCTTATTTTCTGCTTCCTTTCTTCAAACCCATGTGCTAGTGGTATGTAAGCACGCGTGTGAAAATTTTGGACACTTCGACAAGCGCATGGGTTGGTATTTTACTATTCCTATTTAAAAGTCTGTGGATGATATATGACTTGAGTGTTGATTACGATGAGAAGGAAAAACCACCCGTTGAGTAAATACGCCACTCGTGTCGTAACTGTCGGCAGCGAAACCATCAACACGCTGATGACCTTAGCAGTTTGCCAGAATTTGAACATGCAGATAGATATATGAGGAGCAAATCGCAAAGTCAAATCGTAACTCATACCTACTTCTCACACAATCCTACTTTTATTTATTTCCTTTACAAAATAAAATGGTCCAGGAAGCTGGAGACTTTAGCATTCACAAAAAATCTTTAACCTAAAAATTAGAGACTAATCAAACAAGGTGTCCGTTGACCTTGTTTTTTTGACAAACTTCTACCTCAATTCTATAAATTCTTGAAGCTTCTAAGCTCCCAGGCATCCCCACTTTAGATACTTCCTAGCACGATTTATCCTGCAATCAATTTTGAAAATTTCTGAATATTTTTTGTCATAAAATGTCGTGACTCGTTTTCAGAATCATGAAAAAAGCAAGAATTGTTAAAATTTTGACCACCATTGACTTCAGATCAAAGTTTGTTGAACTATTTGCAGTTCTTATTTAAAAGAAAAAAGTAAGATTTGTGTTCGGGCCGAACCATTAATTTCAATTAAACGGAATTCAATGGCGCAATTACGTACATTGTGACCTCATGATAGAACTCGGTTTTGATATTACGAGGACAAGTTATAATTAAATCCCGGCCTTTCACACCATAATTTCTCCCTGAGTAGAGATTAAATTCTGTGAGTGTGTCACGTCTACAGATTATGGCTGTGTTGGACTATACATAAGAGAAAGGTCACGGGCACACCGGGGGATTTTACGAGCATAATCATTTCACGGTTGTCAAACAATGTGTTTCCGTAGGTGTGTGCACATGTATTCCTGGACACATTGTTTATATTGCACATTGTATATTAATACATACATTGTATAACCTCCGGCATCGCTAAACATTATCCCGTACGTACCTATTTTTGGCACTGACCTACATAAAGATAATTTGATATTTGGATCCCACACCGTATTCATCATCGTCGTCGTTTCGTTGAGATCTTGTCTCGGTCGCAGTAGACATGATGGCGGCAGACAGCAATTTCCATTATAATCGTCTTCCTTCGTAACCCCATTATGAGCAGTCGGGGTGTCTGTCTTGACAGGAAATTTGTTCACTTAAAAAGACTCAATTTGTACACTGTTCTTTCTTCTATTGCTCCTGAGGTAAATTGCACGGTTCTACGTGGACCGTATTAGATCCCCTAATAAAATACAGTTTTTCTTCTAGTAATCTTACCTTATGTAGCGTGAGATATCTGAAGTAATGAAATCCCAGAGCGATTTAAAGTGTTTACGGTAGTCTAAAAACCACGTCCTTTAAACCAGTAGCGTACTAGCATAAAATTTTGAGAATTTTAAAAAAGAGACTCGTACAATATTATACAACTCTAAGATTTTACCACCTCGGATATCCACCTGTTTAACCATTCGCAGGATTTTGGCCAAATATGTTGGATTGACTAAATACGAACGACAAAGTCAAGGCCTGAATAGAACAGGAGTCTAATCGTCATCCTCATGAAATGACCTTCTTGGCGAAAGATTTGGTTTCACTTTGTCCGTTGACAATCGTCCAATAACATTGAACCTTTTTTTAGAATCCGCCGTTCTAATTTTAGTCCTCCTGTCTCTCATCCACATCCACAATTCTGACTCTCAGTTTACCTTTTTCTTTTCGTCCTGACCATGAAGGATTTAATTTTAGCCATTCAGCCACAAGAGACAATAGTTATATTGTTAGCATATGTCGAGGAATATGACATGCTAGAATGAATTTCGACTCAAAATTGGTAAAGGATCTGGAACTTAGTATACTATGCTTCTATTATTAATCCTCCTGGTTCAAAATAAACACAAAACGGTTACGTACATACGGATGTTCCAATTCCCACTAGGGCCATGGTCTTTCATACTCCAGTTAATTACTCTGAGTTAAGGGCCACAGCACGAATGTTTCAGGATTGAATTACATAGGGAACTTACTTTCTCTCCACGTTTTATGGACTTTCTCTGGGAGAAAGTAGAAAGCACGGCTTGCATATTCCAGCATTTCATTACATCCACGTGTAGTCAGTCCGTGTATGAATTCGTTAATATTAAAAAGTTTTCTCTTCTCTCTCTCTCTCTCTTGTAATTAATAAACCTTCGTAACAGACTTTCATCGGATTTAATATCAACTCTGTGGTAAAATAGTTTTAACGGATGGAACGTTTTAAATGTTATTAGAGCATTCATCCATTCGCTCAGAATATAACCTTGGCCACCAAATGAGAGTTACGTTGGCGGCTGGAAATAAATAACCTTACCAGTTTTGAGCTCAAAGTTTGTAGGTGCTAGAACCGATTTAAATTCCCATATCGTACAGCCTGCAATAGCATACATTCAAAAACATCCTTTCGGATTTTGAATAAAAGAGAACTAGAGGTTAATTTGGGACATCTTTAGTTACTACAAATTATCATAATGTGTTTGTCACAACCAAAGTTAGAAATATAACTGGTCGTAAGCAAGCGAGAGTGAAAGTAAGTTAGAACTACATATGTTTAAGAATTCTTAACGTGAGACCCAAATCGCTTTCACTTAATGGTAAAGTCCTTTTTGCGTGAGTCCGAAGGCACGAAGGAAACCCAAACATTTCTCGTAAACTCTTTAGAATGATCCCCCAGGGGAAAATGTGAAAATGGAATGGAGTTCGGACGGAACTAGGTCAAGTTGTCTGATTGAATTCAACTGGGGAATTTGGAACTGGATTGAGCTTGGATTCTATGTGTTAGGACACAAGACTTTCTAGCTAACTCAGTCCGTACTGGAAATGCTTATTGGACTTTGCTGCTCGACTTGCTTGGGTTTCCAAGCGACAAAAGAAAGCTTTTCTACTTTAAAAATGCCGAAAGCATGAGCATACGTTTTTTTGTGAAGAAACTTGCCGATTCAGAATTTTCTCTTGAACTTGGAAAATTAGACAATAAGATTTAACTTTTAATATGTACAGTTTAGTACTGGTTTAAATGAAAGATTTGCACCATAACAGACGCTCGAAATTCCGAACTTCCTGAATGGAATGGAATTAAATGAACAGTGTGTAGTGAAGCCTATTACATCTTTACCAATGTTCGAACACTTTGAAAATTCCAAAATTGAATAAAAGTCTTCCTGGAAGATCCTGACGTTCAAATTCTTACTTTTCGTAATGCTGCTGCCTGGTGTCTTCCTTACAAACATTCATTTCATTTCTCTGGAATTTTCTTTCATCTACGAGAATATTAAAAAGTAACAATGGTGATATTATTCCTTAAAACTTTTCAATTCCAGGCTATTGTTCTTATTTTTAATTGGAATCGGTGAAACTGGAAAAATAATTAGTGGCTATATCATAATGGAACTGCTAGAATTACAGCCCGCGAGGGAATAAATGTCAAATCTCTAAATAATGACATTTGTGCCTCTTACTGACTGCTGTAGAGTGGAAGTGAATTAATTTCTCAGGAGGACGAAATGATTAAAAATTAACAACCGCGGAGAAAGTTTTAGGATTTCTACTCCAATTCTGCTAAAGAATTCTATTCCGATTCTGTGCTCTTCTGGTGGAGAAATTAATTCATTAGATTCGTAAGAATTAGAACTAGGACACCAGACTCTTCTAGATTCTCAAAGTTGAGAACAATAAAATGGAGAGTTGATTAAGAATAAGTTACATAACATACATATGTAAATTCTGTCTTGAATGGACCAACCACGCATGCTTCCATTGAATTATGTTTATTTGTTTGAAATGTCAAGTCAGAACTTGAAGTGTGTCAATGTAAATTTAATGCAAGTGAGGTGGGCATAAAATATGCAAGCATCGTACGTACATATTATGAATGCTTTCAGCCGATTGGGACTAATGAAATGAAATTGAATTGAAATCATGTTACATACAAGCTTTTATTCAAACTAACATCCCACATGGTGTTTCAAAAGTAACACGTGCCGTTCGCTTGAGTGACATCTTCTTAACTTACAATATAAGCGTTAATACACGTACACGTGGTGGCCTTACAGCACTTATTGACCCATAAACGTTGCATTTGCCTAAAGCAAACTGGAAATTCAAATTGAGCTGCTTTAATTGTCTAATACTTGGAATGTAAGACAATCAATGATGGCACCAATGTATTTATGAATGCAATTAGAGAAGTTAGGGTGTCTACAAAAGTATTGGTCAACCTTAATAATGTGTCTTAAG
The DNA here is from genome assembly GCA_034694305.1 of Protaphorura glebata. Classification (NCBI taxonomy): domain Eukaryota; kingdom Metazoa; phylum Arthropoda; class Collembola; order Poduromorpha; family Onychiuridae; genus Protaphorura; species Protaphorura glebata. Next base: position 23,363 of record JAQFYE010000664.1, on the reverse strand, counting down.
CCACACATCGCCTCAGACCTTCGGTATATCTTTGCGGACTTGGGCCATTATACAGGGTATCCGAATAGGATAGAATAGAACACCTCTCGACAAAAGTGAAAGGAAGAAGATTCATGCATTATGTATTACCCCAGGGGCGTTGGGATTGAAATTCATTGTTGTGAAGTTTAAAATTTTGGAATTCAGTGGATGGATTGTGTTACTAGAATTTTATGAGGAATCCGAATATGCAAGATTTGGCTCAATTAGAAGATATAAGGTCGGACATGTCCATAGAGTGTATGTTTCTCAGTTCAATTTTTTCGAGAGGTGTTCCAATCCTGTCCAGATACCCGGTATGTCCATGTTTGTAAATTGATCCCTATAAAACTTGTAAGTCTACTAATGTTTCTTCTACGCAATAATCTTTCCTGTACATTCACAACTTTTATTTTGTACAGACATATAGCTGAAAAAAGCTGGGCGGGTGTGTTCATGGTCAAAAAAGTAGTTGGTTAGGTATATGCGTAAGGAATACGTACGTGTGACCCAGTTTTTCTTCCTTCATTCAGAAAAGTAGAAATATCGACTTTTCCCTTCCCTCCCATCCTTTCTCCTTGTACTTTCTCCACAATGAATTCTTGTCTCCGAATGAGATGGCATTGGGGACTGGATCCACACATACACATTACACATACGACACACGAGACATAAAAAAACCGAACGGTAAAACTTTCCGAATAATAATGTACACATACACATATACATAGATACACGCACTCATGGGTTGTATTCATGAATGCATCCAGGCATTAGGATACCCGAGTCCCATGGGACAAAATAACTGAATGGAATTTGTAAAAGTATATCGGGGGAAATTGGCTCGTGCAGGGTTCAGCTGTACTTTTCTACACCCGCTACCGCCTGCACAAGGTCATGGCCGGTTTGACGCGCATGAGGGCGTGGGAATGGAATTTTTTCAATGAATTACAATGTTGCTTTTTCTATCAAAATATGTAAAGTCTTGTTCAATTATAAATATTATAATATACGACCTTACTAGTGTTGGGCAAGAAGCACGTGGCGGTTAAGACGTATTATTCCGAAGCAATTGCTACTCATTCATTATTTTCTTATTCGAAATGGTCCGCTTATTTATAACAATTTATTTTGAATAGTTTGACCAAATAAAAAACAGTTGTTGACCATATATCATGCACACCTTGATGTGAAATGGTTCTACAAATCTTGCCTTTTCTAGATAATAGACAGATTTTGACAAAAACCCATGCACTACGTGACAATATTCTTTACATGTGAGTTTGACAGCGGAAGTAATCAATTAATAATGAGTCTTAACTTCCAAGTAATTTAATTGAGTTGGTTTTCAATATACTTTCATGGAGCGATGGAGGACAAAGTTTAAAATCTGGTCTTGGAATCAGTCATGCGAATTGTGTCATGGATTTTGTAAGCTTATTAATTAGTGACATGCATAATCATGATTGTTTGTATTTGATTTGGAAAATTTCTAAAGAAGTAAGTTTGGAAGTTTATTTACAGACTGAATTACCAATTTGTGGTATCACCAGATAATGAAACAAACAAGAAACTATAGTTCGACAAGTTCAACTTTCACTTTTAAATTATGCTATGCATGAATAATACTTTTTAGAACAGTACGAGGTGTACGAACAATCATTTCCTTGTCAAAGTTTTTATTATCTGTTTGTTTTGTTGTAAAGTTCGACTCACCTTGACATATAATCTTTCTCCGGAAAATCTGCTATTCTTATTCTTATACATCTTAGAATTTAGAAGGTGATTATTTGATTTACGAAATACAAAAGGTTAAACAGACACAATATTATTTTGTTTTAAATTTTAGTATTTAAATATTACTCTTAATGTAATTTAAATTGAACCCGAATATTACTTGAAAACGTATAATGGCATTTATAAAAATAAAAATCCAGTGTGTCAAATAATCACACTGCGTCATACCTTGAAATGAGACAACACTTCAGAATCGTTATTTTTTGTTTCATATAAAAATTGTCATTTGTAAACATTTATGCTTGGAACTGCATTAGTGTCGGTAGAAGATGTATGTTTCAGAATTTGACATGAAGTAAGAAGGTTGGTTGAATTTACATCTGTCCATACAAATTCTAGATCGTGGCTGGAATGAAATCTCTGAACTGGGAGTTGAGGGCTTGAAATGATTTGAATTGAGTCTACAATATATAGAGTACGATGTAAAAGGAAGTAACTGGAGACTGTGGCTGACAATTTGACTTTAAGGTAGAAAGACAAGACGGAAAATGAGATCTACAGTGTGCTTTTGAGTGGGAATTAGTTTTAGTTGTTATTCTGATGACTTTCACCATAAGATTTGTTCAAGTGACAACGACGAAAAGCTCTTCTTAGATTTCGAACATCTCTTCTGATGTTTACCAATTATTGAAGTATCTTATGTACAACGAGTCTTATTTGGTTTTCAACCACATGAAGGTATTCGGTGAGTGAAGGACGTATTTTCGAACAATCGAATTTGTTCCATTTTCCATTTCTTTTGAAAAATCTCTCTCTTGTGAAATTTTGTCCTTCAATTTGTCTGTACAGGCTTTCATGCTCTCCTAGCTTTTTGAGGTTGGCACGCTTTCCGAATACGAGGACTGCCGTCCTAGTCGAAAATGTGGGTAGTGACTTCAAAGACATTCCTAGAATTTCGTTTTTCACTATATTATGGTCCTTTTGTGAGCCATGCCATGTCCCTGTAAACCAGATTCGAATTCTATGAGGCAGGCGGTTTTGGTTAGGGATATTTGCTCCAGTTGATCCAATCTAGATACAGATATTTTGTTCCCCAACAATTCGTAGGACTAGAAATTCACATCTCCTACTAGGTACTTTCCAACATTTCCTGGAATATCAATTTAGAATGATAGACAACAAATATTTACACTTACCCACATTCATATTTGAATTCCCACATCGGTCTTAACAGCTAGTCACTACTTTATTGAATTCCAAGAAGTGGTTCTTATATTTCAAAAATCACGAGACCGAAATCAAGTTTATGGAAATGACAAGGCACGCTGGGCATGCGAAAATTGCCTTCGGTTACTCTCTGGCCAAATTGAATTTGATTTGTTGTGCTCTCGGGTAATGCTTATAACGTATGTATTTATGTGTTGTAAAATCCTTTCGTTTGGCGAAAGGGGTCATCAAATGCTAAGGTCACATTATGGCCTGAGTCGAACCATGTTTTACCATCTAAACAAACTTGATGACGCATCTTTGTGTCATCAGAGTTTTTAGAAACTTATACTTTAAACTACTGTATGCAATACCACTTGAAATAAAAAATTTCAAAATTAATAGCAAACAGGAATAATTTGAGATTACATTTCCAAAAAAGTATATTTTTAGAAAACAATAATAATTTGATCTCTATTTTGTAGGTGCTTATTTTGAAACTAAACAAAGAGGCTCCTTACAAAAAGGATGTGTTCCGCGCTCCAGGACATCAAGGCAATATGAAGAAACTAATCCATTTTCTTCAAAACGGGCGTCTCGTCAACATCGATAACTTTTCGGTGTACACCATCGCCTCTGTGCTCAAGAAATTCCTGCGTAAGCTCCCTGACGGAATTTTTGGACGTGATGGGGAACAAGAACTGTTCCAAGTCATCGAAATGACTAGTTTGGAGATTCAACGAGATCATGTTCATGCGTAAGATTAATTTTTTATCACTAATCTCTATGTTGTTATGTTAATGTATTCTTTGGAAATATTTCCAAGATTTGAGAGATCTGAATCCCAATTTGATTTTATGACCGTACTTTTTAGATTGATAGCATCACTGCCATTGTACACACAGAGGTTGATCGTATTGCTTTTTGGGACCTTCCGTGTAATTGCATCTAACTCGGAAAGGTCGCAAACAGGAATGACGTCTGAGGCGATTGGTGTCTCGGTGGCGCCATCTTTTTTCCAAAGTTGTGTCTCTGACGGAAAGACTGCGAAGATGGAAGACGTTTTGCGCTTCAAAGTGAGTTTTTCAAAATAATATCCTGGGATCACTGAGTTCTCGAACATTCTCCATTTTAGACTACCTTACACTTTTCTAGTGATTTGATTGTCTCTCACTTATAAATGAATTTGTGGATTCTACTACAACTAGATCTTATTTTTTTTTCAATATTTTGGCCATCTTTTCAAACATTCTAACTGTCACATCTATGCTTCATCTGTTTGTTCATATTTCCGCCGATGTTCGTAGAAATACACCTCATTTCAATTTCTCTCTCTCTCTTTCTAATAATACCCAACTAAAGTTCGGTAATCCGCTACACCTCTTTCGTAATTTCCTCTCTTCTTCTCTGATTCAATAGCATGACGTACCTTTCTTCAATAGATTTTCTAGTAGCTGTACTCTAATCAATTTTAACATGTCTTACCTCCATCCAAATCTAACCTGGGATTCTCACAACTAGAAATTAATGATTATTCAGTATATTGCATTTGAATTTAAACTAACGACATTCAGTCAAATTTACCTACAGGAACAATTACACAGAATCAGGCAAACCGGTCAGTATACTTTAACTAACTTCCAGATTTTGAGGGAATCACTTTATTATTAGGATTCAACACACAATTTTGGGAAAGCCGTTCCTTGTTAGGTGCAAAAGTCAGTGAATAACAAAGCAAATCTTGAATTATTAAATTTACGTACAATTAAGTCTAATATATATCGAACTTTTCACATACCGTCTTACCTTGCGCATTTTGCTAGTTCTGTGTATAGAGATAACTAAAAACGTTTAAGATTTTTTAAATGAAAGAGTATCTCAAGATTTGCTTTGATTTTCTGTTAGGATGTTTTATAATCTTTTCTTCGGGGCACAGGTGTGATTTTAGAAAAATGAGAGTATATTGAAACCTAAAACCGTTGTTCTTGTTCTCCTTTGTTTATTTTCCAATCAAACTCAAATCGACTCGAATTCAATTCAGGCCGAGGTTGACGTAAGTGTCACTTTACTCATCCGTAACATTCTATTAACCGTGCTATTCTTATTAGTATTACCCCCATCTGTCTCCTCCTGTCTTTCATCCGTGTCTGTGTCTGTGTCATGTCAAATATCCTCTTCAAATTCTAATCAATAGGTTTTTGCTGTTTCTCAATTATTTGCAGATTAGATTTTTCTTCACTCAATACCTCAAGCTTTGAACACCTTAGTATTTGTTTACTGATAACTTCTTGGCTTATGGGATTATATCCAGAATAAGGCACTATACAATTCACATTTTTTCTCCAGAATCAATAATGATAAAATTAGAAAACCTCTAATTCTTCATTTCGTGAGTTGTTTGTCTCTTAACGACAATGAAATTACTATTCATTTAAAATTGAGTCAAAAACTTGATTTTTACATGAAAAGTGGTTTCCTTTACGTATTATTTTGTTGAAACAAAGAATATAGATTATCATTCTTTGCTTGAAATAATTCTATGTATATCAATAGACCTTTACAACCTGCTTCAATTTCTAACTTCATGCTAACTTCATGCTTGTAAAAGATGGCCTCATATTTTACCATAAATAATTAAAATATTGACCGAGCTGATGCCTTATGAAGAATCAGTAAATTTAAAGTCGGATTTTTCTTGTCAACGTGCTATTATTTTAATTTATATCTATGACCAAGTTACCTTGGCAACCTTGAGAGTTTATAATATAGAATTCTATAATGTAGTCAAGTTGTTGCCTTGACAATGAAAAATGATTGCACACGAATTTTTCGGAGAAAATATTGCCATTCCCATTTGGATTTAGATTTGTGTATGTTGGGAAAATATATTTATCTTATCAATCGTACGCTGCTGGGAGAAAGTTGTGCTACAGATCTGTTGACACACCTTAGTAACAGTATTATTTGAGTGTTTGTATTATTATTGATTTGTGGCACACGTACCATCAAATTCCAGCAATTGTAATGCTTATATTTAATTTAATTTAATTATGATTCACCCTCAGCTTCTTTACTAATCCAGAATTTTGACTGTAGGTGGCAACGAAGATTATGAAGTTCTTGATTGACAACTTCGGAGTCAGCAATTTGTTTGGGAGGGATAACTACGAGTACTACGCTCGTATCACTGGACGAATTCTTAAAGTGGAGGAAGAATGGATCTTCAGTTTCCGTTATCCCCCAGATTATTTAGTCTCTCGTAAGTCGTATAAACAGGAATTCTTTCTGCCTGTCTGATTAATTGTTAGTTCATCCCATCACAACTTTATTTTCACTCTGACATATTCAAGTTCCTACAGTATTTTACACTTTCCTATGCAGAATACCTCCTTTAATCGAACTTTAGTTTGAGACCTGACTATATGCCCATTTATTATGATTTTTGCGAGTTAGATGTATAGAAATGTTTTGCGACTTAATTTTATTTTCCATTCATTTTCTTCTCATTCTTGATAAAAGAAAGCAGTTTACAGTGGGTGATTATTGGAGAAGGGCCTTCATTGGAAGTTTTACGATAATTAATGTATAAAAACAATGCTTTTAATTTGACCATAAAAAGAAGAGAGGAAGTTGTAGACAGTGTAGAATGTTATCCACATTTATTTTTAGTGTGAACAGATGATAGATGATTCCAAAAATAGAGGTGATAGTTTGGTGGAGGGTAAAATAAACTCCGAAAACCACCCGGTAGAGTCAAGATAAGTTTAGACCTGTCTTGTTTGTCTGTGAGCCTCAGACGGATTTATCTAAAAATGTCATCCCATTGTCCTCGGAAGACAACACACTGACTAATAACTAAGTTAGGAGGATAAAGTGAGGACAAAAACATAATACTCCGTGTGAAGGTCTATTCTCCATTCACGTCAGTCTTTTGAGCCTCTGGGATCCTTATCTTATCATTTTATTCCTTTTTCATGGGCCTTAGAAGCTAAGCTCCACGAATTTCTACAACCCGTGCGCTTCAGATAAAGGATTTTGCCGTAAATTTACAAACGAGGCAGGAGGGTTGACCGGAATTAGCTTACATAGAAATGGTACAAGTGTACGGTTAAAGAGAATTGTAAGGACTTTGGACTCAGAACATAATATTTAATTGCTAACCTTACAAAGAACCACCTTCACATAAAAAACTGGGATTAAAGTTTCCTGGTCACAAGTAAAAAGTTTTGTCAGCACGTAAAACTGTTTTCAGAATATCTGTGTTAATGTTTGTCTGTGTCACTTGACGTTTATGTAGTTAATTAGAATTAACCTACCAGACATGTGGTTGGAAAGTCTCGAAAATTGGTAACAGCGAACCAAAAAATATTATCGGAAAATCGGGTTTGGATTTTGGCCATGCACTTGATTCATGGAAAATGCGCTTAGAATTCTTAGGAGGAGGGTGGGAAATAAGTAAAAGAAAAGGGATACTGTAATGCTGTAATACTTCAAATAATATCGCCCACCATCTATCGGAGAATTTTCAGTAAACTTTCTCCATGGAGAAAGCAGTGCTTTCATTTGAAGTTTTACGGTAGTACCGTAATACCAGAGAGTATGTTCGAGTGTGAGTGCCTTGGTACTTTGTCCGTATTGTTAACTTTGATTTCGTTATGTGCTGATGAGTTGTTGATCCATGTTGATTTAAATGACTGGATTTGGTTTGTATGATTGATGAATTCCTTTAGGGCAAATGTCACTTGCAGCAGAGAAAACGTGGCTCCAGTTTGAGTCGGAGAGATGGGGTCTTAAGTTCAATTTGGAAGGTATTGTGCACAACATGGAAACAATAATTGTTCGGACTCAACTACTGCTTCCCTTATATATTTCCTTTTAGTCGTCTTGTTCAGTCGTTAAATCATTTAGTCAGTGGTCTTGTGAAATGTAAAGATTTCATTTTCCTTTGCAAGTCTTTTAGTACTTTGTACCTTTGTCTAATAATTTTTTCGGTGCCTGTGATACACATACAGATTGTTATGATTCGTACGTTTTCATCTACTGGAATGACATTTCTATCATTGCGCTGATCAAACTTGCTTAGTTGTTAACCTTTTATTACAAGTCTGTATTCTTTTAAGCTAACTTGTCGGTTATCAGTTCTGATTAGAATTTATTTTAAACCGAAAAGATAAAGTAAAATTCGCCTAAAAATTGCCGAGGAAGGCAAGTTCATAATTTTTGGTTGGAGTTGACCGTTTCGATTGGTCGGAGAAATCCCTCCAAAAAGTCTCGAATCCTCAGGATTAAATACTTTTTTTGTGATGACAGGTGATCGTCTCGGTCAGGCATTCGCGAAGGCATGTAGTCAGGAGTATTCCAAATAAACGAACATTAAAGTTACCACAAATTTCTGCACCTCCGAACCCTTACCAGTGAGACTAGAAAACCTAATGATTGAGTGGGTTTCCCTTGAGAATTATGAATGAGACTGTATAGAATTACTTGGCCTGGCTGTTGTTCACCATTTATTTAATGAGTAAATAAGTGAAGGGGGTATCATCATGTTAAACGATAACGTTTGTTCCTCATTTGCCGACTGTCTTGGATTTAGCTGGAGCCTCGTTGAAATATTAAGTGTTTGTCGCTCTGGCTGATTTGACTAGTGAATTGAGGTTGTCCTTGTCAACCCTTGCCTTTCACCGTCTTCAAATCCATTTGATGAATGTTCTGTTGACAATGAGTCCGGGCCAAATTATTTTGAACTGCCAAGGAGTTTGACTGTCATGTCAGTGGTCGGGTCCCCACTTATGTCTATGTTAATCTAGATCAGTTCTTCCCACTCTTAAATTATTCAATTTCCGTCAAACGAAAACATATGAACATATTTGATTATGCAAAAAAATGCTGAGCTCTTCCAAAATTCAAGTCGTGACAATTGAGGGAGTGGTTTTTGGAGACCGAAATCAACGACGTTGACATGTGTTGGATTTGACAATCTAAGCCAATGTTGGTTTTGATCGAATGTGGATTTTTTTTTCCGTGGTCGTTTGGTTATATGTATTTCTCATCAATAATCAAGATTTTTGAATCTAAGTTGCCAAAAATATCCGAATAGTTTATCTCTGATCAGAAAAATTGTGCACTTTGAAATGTGACGGGTTAAGCAGGAGATTCCCGAGTATCCCGACATTAAGGTCATTGAACCGTATGGGTCTTAAAGCTATCAGAAAATATTACAAGTAGGAAATTTGATTAAAGAAACATTTGATAGTAGTCTTGGGTACAACCATTTTTAGAAACCAAGCTGCGTGTCTTGTATGGCTTTTGTCCTGAGTGTTTTGTTTTGTCAAAATGAACTGATCCCGGTGGTTGCATTGTGATTGACTATGTTATTTCTGGTGACGTATTTGTATTTGTTACATCAAGTTGGTTTGAAAATTCTTGTGTACTAATTATGAATTTACTTTTTTTTCTTTTCTGAAGCCATGTCACAACAAGAAGAAAGCCAATCTACTCCGGCTCTTTTGCAATCTTCAGATCGTCTGGATGTAGAAGCCGGGGAAGCTAGCTGTTCCCTAACGATCATTCCGGAAAACAACTTGCTCGAAAGTTATACCAGACTGAGCATCAGCTTGGAGGACAATGGGCTGTTCAAGGTAATTTGTCACAAGAATATTCACAAACAATTAACTTGGTTTGAAAATAACAAATAATTCGTTCAAAATTGTACGAATAAGAATATTATTTTATTGACAAGAACATGATTTACGTTTAGTTAATTTTTGATTCACAATTTGTACCTTTATCATCGACGATATATCTTCGATTCATCTGGACCCTCAATGTCATTTGAACGAAGGTCATATATTCGACTTTACCGTTTGTAAAATTTTCTCTCATTTGTTAAGCACGATATTTTCAACCAGTCATAAGGATACTAATTTTAATAATCTCAGGGATACTTTACGTATGCACGGTTACCATTCAGCATGTACCGGAAACTAATTAACCCACTAATTTTTCCCTAAATGTTATCTTACAGGCTGAAATTATTTAGGATGTTTCCAGTCGATATAATGTTTCTATAAAAAGATTCGTAAACGTTTGCGATGTAAGACATTTCTTTGCCTAGATATTTTTTTATTACTAGTAATTACAGTTATTTGAATTTAGCTGTATAACACAGAATATTCCTAACAATTACTTAATTTTTTTGTAAAGATAAACTTCTTTCATTTGAGCTTCCCTTACAAAAATATTTGATTTTACGTGACTAATTTGAAAACACTTAGAAAATGGTGACCTGAAAAAAATATTTATTCTGTGAAACACTTGAAATTAAAATGGGTGTTTTTTTGTATTTATTTCCCTCTGTTTTTATGTTATGAATCGGATTTGAAGGACACACTTGATCAGTCTTCTTCTAGGAGTTCTAGTAACTTGAACATGACACTAGAAGAGCTCAGAGCTGTTAATCACTATGCTGAAAGCACTAAAAGTCTAACTTTCCTACCTCAGGTACTTTCAAATACACTCCGAAAATATTGTTCCGCACGTTTACATGTTTTCATTTTCAAAGCATCCATTTGTACTTTGTCCTTGTGGAGTTCAAAAGTTGTTATTGACACAATGCAATGGAAGCTTCGCGATGCTGCCTGCGCTGTCATCAACTAATCTAATTATTGCTTCCAAAATATTTTTTTGGGGATGTTAAGGGTTAATCAGAGTGTTTGCGGTTTGACGTTTGATCTAGCGGGTGTTTTTTTTATAAATATACTTGAGCATGCTGGGTTTTGTAATCTTAAAGAAATTTGAAAAATATTTTGCATGAAGGATATATTTTGCATGGGACTCGATTTTACTGATGAGTTCTTGAAATATACAAAATCGTTATTAGTTTCGTCCTTGTGTAATAAATATTTGAATTGAACCCTGAAGTATTTACTACGATTGGGAATAATTTTACAAAAAGGCAATAGTTAAAAACGTTATGAGCTTTGTTATTGCCTGTACCCTTTACACTTTCGAACTATTTTTGTGTGTGCACGCAGTGTGTTGTCCGTAATTTATGGGGTGATGTGCATGGGGAATTAACTGTATTAATAATTGAGCAAGATGATTGAATGTTTGATAAAATCTGTTGGGACAATTAAACATTATTTTAATTATTTTGATTGATATGAGGTAGAATCTTGATAATTTGCCATAAGAGTAGTTTCAGTTTGGGGATTTTGACGTCGTAATTGCATTGTCTTGAAAGTACTATTTTTTAAATATTAAAAAAAAGATGTTGTTTTGCTTCGTGACCCTCGTCTGAAAGTCTGAGAAATGGATTGATGCTTCGAAGTGTTTGAATGAATGTGTGGGATATTTTTAGGTTCATGAGAGACAAGCAGCTCGAATGAAAACGAGGTCAGAATGGTTTTTGTCACCGTCTCCTGGTCCAAATATGCCACTGGTGGACATTGACCACGACTGCCCCACTCAGTACTACATTCTAAGAGAAGAGTCCATGGCCAATCGAAATGCCTCAGGTGGGATCAATTATCAAACAAAACATCAGCATGACACCCGCTTTCTTCACCAAATATTGGTTTAAAAGTTTGAGTTTGATTTTCGTGTTGATTTCGCAAATTATATATATTTTGCAGAGTTTTGATTTTGGCTTTTATAATCAACCTAAATTAATATGGATTTGATGCTTTAACGGCGCAAAGAGATTTGACAATTTTGCCGTGCTTTCGCGCTCTTTATATCACAACCACAACATTATTATTTTCTTTCCATTGCTTCTTTAAATAATAATATTTCGACTAACCGCAGCCGGGGATATGCGGATAATTCACAATACGCATCGCTTTAACGTTTTGATTTTGCGATTTTTATGATGGGCTTGAAGTTTTTCCGAAGATCATAAAACTGTTGAAATTCTACATCTAGTAGAACATTGGAACATAAATTTTGTATCAATTAAAATCCCTGATGCATGCACAGGAACCAATTGTCACCGCATTTCGCATGAGGAATTTAAATATAATCTTAGCATTTCGTTAAGTTTTGGTCACCTGTAACAACTTTTGTGAAAAAGTGTTCTATCAGTTCAGGTGGCATACAAAACATACCTTGACCTCGAGCTCACCACATAATAATGCGCCAGGTCTGCTCCTACACATTACCAGTACTATGGGAAAATATGCTACCAGTCTGTCCTAATCGGCGAACCATACTGTTCACGATTTATTTGTCGAATTACCAGTACCACTTAAGCCCACCTTTTCGTTGTAGCGTTATATTGTTAATTGCGACAACGGAACATCGGGAACGTCTGTCGGTATAATTACTGGAACTACAAAAGTTGTTATGGGTCGCGTCAACGACGAATGCCAAAATCTCGTTGTAGTTTTGATTTTGATATTGTATTGATATTTATGTGCATAATTTACTTGTTTATATTCATTGTTTCGACAAAAAATCATTGAATGAATTCTGATTATTATGAATTTTGTGTAGGATTCGGGAGCCTGTTCAGCTCGAGCGCTGAGTCCTTAAAGCATCTTGTCCGACGTTCCTCGAGCAAGGAAAAAGATCGAAGACTTGTTCGACGGACATCTAGTAAAAAAAACAAAGAGAATGGAAATAATAGTGGAGGTAGTGCTAGTAGTAGTAACAATAAGACCAAATCATCAACATCCCCTTCTCAACAACAAAACCAACAAGTATCTCAACCGTACCAGCCCCCCTCAAGCTCCTCGCCGATGGGTCACCCGTCTGACCCTAGTAGTGTGACGACGACACCAACTAGTAACAATATTGGAATGTATAGTGAATTCCATCCGATTGGAAGTTCTCCAGAGAAGGTGTCAACTCCAAAGAGGACTAATGGAGGGGGAGGGGGGACCAACGGTGAGGTTACTTCTGACACTCAACCATTAGTGTCAGAAGATGACTGCACGGAGACTGACGTCCAAACTTTCCATGTCACTCTCACTTACAAACCTAGAATCTAGGATTAAAAATTAAATTAAATTAATGAATTATTATAGTTATTATTATTACTACTACTACTGCTGCTACAAACAAACTACCAATTATAATTACAATACTTATATACTTAGTGTCAAGATCATAATATTCGTGGTCATCCCCGACCTCACTCTTTTAAGGCTTGAGTTGAGTTTCGAGGTCGACCATGTAAACCCAAAACGTTCAGTACAATTTTGATCACCTGTCAACTACTATTAATTACCATTTACTAATTACATATAAGAATGCTCTTACTCCAATCATCGCCAATTTAAAGAAAAGAGTCAAGAACAATGTTTTATCTTGTTACAGAAAGATTTAGATTTTACGTAAGGACACGGACGCAGGCGCTAGCACGATTCAATCAATACATTTTACGTAAATATCACAATTAATGTTGATACGATTATGTTCGTTCCATCGTTATACGTACAACAGGTCGACATTGTTAATTAATTGATTAGTTACCGAGTAAGGCTGATATCCGATCAAAATGAACCTTGTTCAGTTTAACCCATGTATCAGTTTGACATTTTATACACTTGGGACATATTGGGTAAAGAAAGAAGCCAGTTTTTTTCCTGGAGTTAGTTGGATTGCGCATGTATATAGTTAGACGTAGAGAAACCAATGAGGATTGGATTGATATTTTTTTGAAGGTATTCAATCGTTTGATATTCAATATTTGACGCTTTGTGTATTTCTTAAAGAAAATTTATGAAGGAGGTATTGAGGTCAAGGATTCAGGCTCTGCGCCTGAAAATGTTTTGTACGTATGTAGAGCTGTACAGACTATTAATCAGCGCTAGTTTATAAAATATCTTGTAGTTATTAAAAGAAAGATGTCCCTGCAGAGTGTTGTCACGTCACGCGTTTCAACACTGCGCAATGGCTGTTTGTTACCGTAGATTTAAGGGTGTAATAGTTGTTAGTAAAACTGAAGGATGGACGGCTGTCCGCCATTACAAATCGCAGCTCGCTCTCACTTTCTATTCTCATTAAAATTGAAAAATTTAACTTCAAAAAAATTTAGATTTGATAAGAATATTCTCTTCCAAGAGAGAATATGGAACCAATGAGCCTCGAGAAAATAAATAAGTGGAGAGTAAATCACATGCCGTGTATAAAAATGTGAAATTTGTGTGTTGTACTTGTCAAGTAAACAATTTAAGAGTAAGTTTTAATTTAAACTTACTAATTGAATCAGAATCCGAATTGTTTTTCGGAATGACATTATACATGCACGTAATTCACGACATTGCGACAGTGTGCTCCATTTCGTTCAGGTTTCATGTTTGTTTTCTCTTCTGGTTTCTTTGTAGACAGTATTTTAAATTTTAAATTGATAGTGGATCGGATTTATTTCATCAGGCAGACAACAGGGAAGGCATCGAGAGAGAGGGCGCATATTAGTTAACATACCACGTGTTCTCTGAATAAATTGATTAAAAATAAGATAAAAAAATTATATAATATATTAGATACAAACAAAAAATACATACATACATTCGTTTAGATATTCACGCTCAATATTTACATTATATTCATACACATTCTCAAACACTTTTATAATTTTCATACCAGCCAAATTTTTGTCTGCGTAATATCTGTAAGAATGTATCTGAACAAAAGAAGAAAAAAATATTTAAACAACTTCCTTTCAGCCTTTTCAATCAATTAAAATACAGATCATTTATCTTTAAGTGCCTTATATCTTCTATTGTATAAGTCGGACGGAACAAAAAAAATGTTTCTTGAATCTTGAGGCGTACAATTAGGAACAATTGCTACTGTCAGAATTTTTAATTCCTGGATAACCAAAAGATCCACTCATTGTTGTGTCATCGAGCGTACGAAAATTGATGTAAATACGTATTAGCGGTTTCGAGTTATTCGGATAACCGGAATCAACTTGTCATGTGGTTGTTGTAATTGTGTGTCGTAACGATATCAAGTGTAACTAAATGTTTAGGAACATACGTACGTAACGTAATGATGACAAGGTCTGGAGTGCGGTTTCCAAATTCCCTGATTAATTGGATAAGTCCGGAATTACTAAATAAGTGTTCCGTTAAAATTGTTTAAGTACGATAAGCATTCCATTTCAAGAAAGTCTCACTCTTTTCTCACTTTTTTGTACATTTATTTGTTTATTTTTCATTCACTTGTATTTTCAGAACTTATATCCTCATTTCCAATATTCTGGTCTGGAGACGTTTGTATGTAAACTTAGACATAATATATGTCTAAGTTTTCTCTGTCGAACAAATTATTCATACTCTTTACTATTTGTCGACCTCAGGAAAGGAAAGGTCATTTACAAAACAAAGGGCACACATTAAATTCGTACGTAGAAAAATTATGAAAAAAAAAATTGTTAGCGCTTTTACCTTATATTTTGAATCCTTACTTTCTTTTATATTTTATACTCAAAATTATTATTGGACTCATGTAATGTAGTAAACATTATATTACAGAATTTGGACTTAAGGGGGTCCTTAGTTCACGTCTTATTAACTGACCGAACCGAAACCTCTATCAAAATTATCTAAAATTACCACATCTGTAATTTAAAAAAACACATTTCATTCTTTCAGATGTCATTGTTTAAGGACAAACTGTAGATAGTAACTGTTATATCAAATCATGTATCAGTAGATATTATACTTACCTTTTTTTTAAATTATTAAAAGATGAAGAAAGTTTATGAGAAAAAATTTGAATAAAACTACTTTCATATTGACTGTGTCTGTTTTTTTTACGTCTTTATTGCGTTCGCGTGTGCTTCCATTAAGTAGTTTTGCATTATTTCAATTCAATTGAATTCATATAAGTTTTATTAAAATTTAATTCAAAAATATGCTACTAAACTACATTGTTGATCAGATGCTGATAGAATCTATCCATCAGCGCAGCAACTGTGAATTTCCTATTAATTTCGGATTAGAAATATTTTGTCATAGTCTAGCTAGCCTTAAATTGCTGGATTAACGGAAATAATACCGAGTAAAATGAAAAGACAATATAAGCTGAAAGTAACAATTTGACCAGCATATTCGATGCCAATTTATTTCGAACAAAATATTTGCACACATAATTTGACGAATCATCAGTTGAAGAATCAAGTGTACATATTTTGAAACAATGGATTGGTAGGACTGACGGTGTAATACAAATAACAGTAATTATAGTTATAAATATAATTAGACACATAATTAAAAATTAGTTTTTACAACTATGTAGAATATTGCGTAACTGCAATAGACTGAATTTAAATTGAACGTGGTGGTCGCAATCACTTGAACACACCAGAAACTGTTGAAACACAAATAAGAGAGAATTAAACCATGTTGTTTCAATTGGGCGTAAATTTGCCATATTGAGGTGTAGTTCTTACTGTCCAGGAAATCTGAAGCGCACGACCTTCAGGAGTGACCTGACCTGACCCAGATACCCGGAGAAAATGGCACCAAGCAAAAGGGATTTGGCGTCACGACCCTCCACTGGCGCTTAACTGGGGACAGAGGCGCAAGATAAAACCGCCCAATCTGCAAGAAAATTAAAAGAAGTTATTAATTACTAGTCAATGCCACGAAAAAAAGTATTCTCGTTTGATTACCTATTTAGGTAGATATTTGGGTGGAGGCGTCATCGGAACGTAGAAGGAATTCCCAGTCGGAAATTACTCCATCCAAGGCAGTGACTTCAGATTTGTGGATTCCGACTGGGTCCAAGCTCTGAGGTTTTATAGGTTTTCGGACTTCAGTAGTTGGCTTCCATAAGGCCATTTCCAAAAAAATATGTACATATTCATGGAAGACATGCCGAAGAAACACCTTGGATCATGATTTGATTTCAGGATTGTATGTATGAGCCGAAAGTTAAAATCAAGTATCAAACATATTTATTAGATTTGCCGTACTCAGTACAAATAAAGCAAGTACAGTTTAGTTACGCTGGGTTGTTATATCATTGAAAGAATTGTTACAATTTGTTGAAAATCGTCATGACGTCATTACATTCGCAAAAATATATCGTAGAAAAACAGGGCTTTCCATTTGGCCTGAGGAAGATTCCGCTCATAAAGCACATGCAGCTCAAACCATGCGGAGGTATCGTACTCCCTACACCGCGAGACAATTCAATAAAAAACAACGGACTAGGTCAAATTGTATTGAAATCATTTTGGCAATTAACCGAAGTTGCGGATTAATTTAAAAATGTAATTTAGTACCCTTGAAATAGCTGCTTTGATAACATTGAAAACGCCACCTGCATTTCTAACACACGTCCTACTGTTTAATACATATGTACGTGTACATTTTGTTTATCAACAATAATATAATCTTATAATATTATAACTCAGGATTTTTTCAGTCGAGGAACTTTGTTCTTAATCGTCATGGGTTTTCAAAAATGCATTTGTACATTATGTATGTCACCAAAAAGTACAATAATTATTTCAAGTGAAATGGTCAGATGGAACATGGCTTTATAGGTGTTGAAAATATAATGTCAACTTTTCTCGACTTCGGAATGTTGCTCAAAGTCGTGGACAGCTCTGATTGGTTATTCCAAGTTGTTGCTGACTGGAAAATGTTTATCTTACACAGTGGAAAATCACGTACCGGGTACTGAATAAAAAGACGGATTATTTGTTACTACATACATACATACATATATTCCTAAATTAACAAAAAGAGTAACTTCTGAAATGACCTTTGAATATTCGAATTGATTCTGTAGTGTCTAAACCATTAGTTGGCACTAAAACAATTTGTATGCTAGAATCCAATGCGTACATACAACATAATATTTTATAATGGGGCTAATCTTAAACCGCATTACGGACATGGGACATGTGAAATTCCCCCATCTTACTCAGAAAATTCCGAATGGAAAGACAGACG
The DNA here is from genome assembly GCA_034694305.1 of Protaphorura glebata. Taxonomy (NCBI): domain Eukaryota; kingdom Metazoa; phylum Arthropoda; class Collembola; order Poduromorpha; family Onychiuridae; genus Protaphorura; species Protaphorura glebata. The sequence continues at coordinate 5,487 of JAQFYE010000664.1, read as the reverse complement.
TCCTTTTCGCATCAAATTCTTTATTGTCTCCACGGGATCACATGGTCAGTCACATAAAGCTGTTATCAATTATGCAATTCCGTTAGAATTTTTTGAAATGAAAAACCAAAGAATCCAATATTCATTTTGGTATACTTTGCGATTAAATACGAAAACAATTCAACAAGGGGTTCTGGATGATTTGGACGTCTTGTCTCCGAATCTTTATTTTTAGTTCCTTTTTTTGTACGTATTATTCGAAAATCAATAATTTAGCAGGCTTGTATTACAAGGTGAGCAATATTTCTGCAGGTCCGGGGTCGACCGATTGAGACCTAAAATCTGAATTTGGAGTGGTTTTCTGAAAATCGGAGGTAGAATCCCACAATTAAGAAATTCTTGGAGTCTCAGAAATGTTATACAACACTTTACGGCAAATTTAGCTGGGATAAATATTAGAGCCGGTTAATTTTGTTTTATCCTAAAACTGACACACCAGTTCAAGTCTTAAGCCATCCTGTAAGTTGTCCATCCAATTTCAGGGCGTCAAAATATATCGTTATGTACTGCATTGCTAGAACACTAGATCTTCAGACAAACAGAATTTGGAAATGTTTCGAAAGTCTGGAACCAGATGGTAGTCCGGATTTCGAATGTCGTATTGCGCGTTTGAGTCCTCAGAGTGCCCGTTGACGTTGACTCTCGCAATTGTAATTGGATGGAATAGCTCGCTACTCGCTACACAAATACTGTAATGATAGAAGCATTCTATTGATGATGCTTAGAATCTCAGAGGTGTTTCCCATTGTGTTGCGAGCATGGAATTCCTTTTAGTGAAAGTGAAGGTTTAAATAAGTACATTATTGTGTTGGACAAATTTCGTTAGATTTCGGTTTCTTGTGCTCAAATCTTCACTTTCCTTTTGTGTCTAACTCTTTGAGCGTGGAATTTAGACCGCATGGTTTTTTTTCAATCTTGGCAGTGGAAGTGGCAGAGATTGATTCTTCACTTCAAATATTAATCGTACTCTCATATCTCTTCATACTTGCATTCTTTTCTCTCCACCAAAAATTCTGTCTTATGGTTCGAATGTAAACAATTCCTATAACATGAGAATGCGCTCTTGAAAATATTATTAGATCCATGAGAATCACAGTCGCGGTTGCTCCAGCGGTTCCACATTCCAATATTCTCAAGTTCAACGTCTCCAATATAGTAAAAATTCATACAAACTTCAAGATCTGTGTAGCCTCCGGTAGATTCAATGTCCTTTTCAATATTACCATACTTGCCGGAAGTGGTTTCTGTCTTAATAAAAATACTTTCAATTTTCCTAAAAATAATTAAACTCTTCAATACCCTTCCTTTATCTCCAATGAATTGTTTTTAAAAGCCATCGGTATTTTTCTGATTACATCAGAAAGTATTTTACAACTTATGAGAATATTATTATTAAAAATTCGTCGTAATTATTTAATGAAATTTTTATTCAAATGTATCCCTCAGGCCTACGGACGATCTGAATTTATCTGATTAGAGAAACGGTGGGCGTATTGATTTCATTCACCCACATAGTTTTTGAGTCCCGAGTCAGTTAACGAAAAGAATAGGCGGATTAAAGTACAATTACGATTACGTCAATTACGTGCGGGGTCACGGTTCACTAATGCGTGAGAAATGCGTAGATCCGAAATGATGGAAACGGTCTAGGTTTGTGTGAGGTTTCCTGGCACATTTTCCACGTGGGTTGCGGTTGGTGAGTATAAACCAGACCACTATTGATAGTCTGTCAACACTCAAAGGCTTCCGTCTGTCAATTAATTAAAATTTGACCCGGGGAATAGGAATTAGAAGTGAGAGAGAGAGTGGGAAAGACCACAAGGACCCTTTGATTGAAACCGCACAGTGCATACCCGACGTAGGTGAACAATTGATGAAAGTCCAAGGATTTCGGAAAACTCGTTCAGTTCTAATTAATTCCAACCACTTGATGACCTTATTACAACCTCCGTTGTTCACTTTATTGGACTCCTATCCTGTAAGATTTAATTAAGGCTTTTAGTTACCGACTCCCTCCTGCAAACCCTTTTGCTCTGAACCCATAATTTACTCCAAAATTCTCAGCAACTTCTTTCAAATGTAAACCGTGAAGAAGATGGATTTAATCCAGAAGCCATCGGTTGAGAAAATTAAAAGTCATCGTATCATTACCATTTCTGTAATTAGTATCCTGTGTGTCTAGAATGTTATCTGAATACATTTGCGGAAAAGCAGTTTTCATTTATTTATATCCGAGTCAGTCAATACAGGCCTTCGTTTGAAAGAACTTGTCCATCATATCGAGGTAGGTGTCAGAATGGCGGACTTGGAGTCCGCCCAGCTCAAGGTCCTTGAAGGATTCTATATCTGACGTCGGAATGCGTTAAAATTGAGGAAACAGACTTGAAGTCCAATAAATGTAGCAGGTTGACGTTGACATACGCATTCTGCTTGGCTGCACTTTTCAATTCAAATTTAGCCAGAGGTAGTCTGTATATCGAAGCAGAGATGAGAAGCATATTATATTGGAGATGACTTTTTACAAATTTATTCCAAAAAAAGAGGTCCTGGATAGTGTGCAAACCTATGATTAGATTTCAAAAGAATACAACTCGAAGGACAAGTTAAGAATGCTTCATGGTTATCAAACAATGAAAAAGAAATAAGCCAGGCTTACTTCTGACTTCTTACCAGGACAATTGATGTCAGTATCGTAGGAGGTGAAGTTCGATCGATTTGCTTTTGTCAATAAAAGTGGTTTCCTTATTGCGGGAGAAAAGAGTTCAGAAATCATTGTAAATGTAAAAGTTGCAACGGTATGCATGTTCGTACTAAATTATGGATCTCTGATCTGTGATGACACTTCACTTAGTACATAGATTTGGAATTTGCTCAACTTTCTCCCAACTTTCTCCGCCAAAATGCCTCCTGTACAAAGGAATAAAGAATGTGAGGATTGCGTCCTTGAAGCTATAGTACAAGAAAACCAAAATGATATATGATTCAGAGAGTATTATGTAGAAAATGTAAAATTTCTAGTTCTGTGGTCTAAACTACAAGTAGAGAAGTGACAAGTGAGTGAGTCTAACTATATTGGACTGGCTGTAAAGTGTTAAGGTCGACTTCTCTTGGAATTCAATGCTTTTATGGATTTGAATTTGTTGGAGTGTTTCGTCGTTTTCACTGAGAACAAGAGACATTTCTTGGGATTTTGAGGTTCTTGAGCTTTTCGTCGGTTTCCTTATCCACCCCATCCCGCCCGCGGATTCTTCTCTTACTTTTCTATTTCCTCTTCTCTTACTCCAATGACACCAACACTTTCTGACGGCTTTTACACTTTAGGGTCACACTCATTCATTGCCATCAAATCAACCAAAATAAATACTCTTATTACCAGTAGAGAAAAGTTCAATTTTAACAAATTTTGTCTTGACAAATGATCGTGTCTTCTTTGTCGATGAGGCACTGTGTCTCAATGGTAAAATAAAATAGACTGATTTAAATTTGATTATCACGACGTAATTTATAATTAATGCATGTACTATTAGTGCGATTTAATTGCGTGAGCATTCCGCTCAAATACTCTTCGTAACCGGATGGCAACGAAGCTGTGCCACCTTGATCAACACTTACTTTCACCCAGAGAAAGTACTACAATTCCCCAAGTTTAGGAAATATAAACCATTCGTATAAAGTAAAGGTAAAGTTGAGATTCTCAGCTGGAGCCAAAGTACTCTCTCTATCCTTTTGTATCATGAATATGTAATTTGATGTTCCTTAGATTCGCATCGTGTAATTTGAATGGAACTGGCTGAGTGGTGCTACAGATTTTTGTTGAAATACATTAAATAAAATCGTTTTCTATTCTACTCGTATGTTTAATTATATTCTATTCCTCCGCGCTTGTTGGAAATATTTTATTACCATTTGAATTCCCATTCGTCCTGCGTCTCACTGTGGTAAGGCAAGAAAAGCCCGGAAATTAAGCACGTATGTATGTGCTTCAATATCCGAGACCTGGATTTGAATTCAAAGATATTTTCTGGCATTCTCTTGGAAATTGTGTTTTTTCCAAATGACATGTGACGGTTGAGTCAGATGGTGGTATAAGTTGATTATGCAAATATTTATTTGAAGTCCATACATAGTTCAGACCCAGGTACAATAAGTCAAGATGTTCTACGCTCTCAGAATATATTTTTGATATTTTTCAGAGGAATCTGCAGATTGAGTCAGAATCTGGCATGAGTCCATCATCCCAAGTGAATATGACTGATTCTTGGAGTTTGTTAGTCAACGAATGTATCTGATTTGTTTGTGACTCATGCAAACAAATAATCAAACTAGTCTTGATGAGTGCTTGTGATCCAAGAATCGGATGTGACATGTTCACTAAACACTCACATCATTTATTAGCTTTACTTGGAAAGATTTTCTAAGTACTGACTACTTGTATCTAAATGTATTCTAATGAAAGTGGCGACCACATCCACTATGTCTGTTATGGTAAAAGCTCATTGATGGAATGTTGAGTTGAAAAATGACGCCAATCTTCAATGACACATTTTGGTGGAGTGATAAAGGAAAAGTCCAGTATTGTCTAGAATTTTCTGAACACTAAGATCTATTTCAAGTCTAAACATTCCGGGCTGCACGCGCAATTATATTTTTCTTTTGTCACTTGACTTGAAACCGGATAACCAACCCAGGATGACTGTACTTTGAGAACAACAATATTGCATGTAAGCTTTCAACATGCCGGCCAGATCGAAGTTTTCGGGATCACGCGTATGCATCTACTGTTTCTTTCAAATGCTGCACAGTTTTACTCTAGTTTCTAGTATAGTACAATGTACAGAATCACAGTAGCCTGCTCCAACATGACTGAAAATTTGCACAGAATTTTATAATGGGTCGAATGAGCAATTACTATCGTCAATCCAACCGTATTGCAGGAGTTACAGAATTCAACATATCAATTATGTCGAAACTTCCTTTAGTGAGGTCAAATTAAATCAAATGAAATGCTCTACTAATTTTACCTACGTATCAGTTCTTCGTGAAAACAGTAACTTTGGTATGGTAAATAGTGTAAGTTATGAACCACCCCGTAGTGTGCACGTGTTATCTAAGAACCATGTTTCTGTGTCCATGGGGCCAGACGAACGTGCATGGGCGATTTCCCTATTAAAAGACAGGATATCAATGCATGAGTTAGCCGTCGGCCCCAATTAGTTGCCCATCGCAGCTTGCCATCAGATTTCTTGAAGCGTTACGAATACACAACTAATATTATATTCTGGATGTTTCAATATGTGCAATGAACCGTGCAGAGTTTATACAGAGAAATAGAGAGACATTTCGAGCCAGAGTCCAACACCAAGTCGTAAAAGGATATACGTTTTGAAGAAAGAAGGCAATTCATTTAATCAAAAATACAAATATACAGAATCGCAGGTAACCTTTGCC
>JAQFYE010000663.1:0-31588 GCA_034694305.1 Protaphorura glebata | reverse complement strand
AAACAGTGGTTATGAATGAACGTAAGTGTCAGCAGAGAGGAGCGCGTTACGGACAGACGGACGGACGGACGGACGGACGGACAGACGGACGGACGGACAGGACAATCTTATAAGCCCTTTTCAGGACTGGCGTCCACGGGCTAATAATACAGTAACGTAGCGTGTTCCCTTGGTGATTTACTCTAGGTTGGTTTCCCTCGTTAGTAATGCACACATGGTATAAATGTTTTTGCCAAAATTATGTTTTGCGTTTTGTACTCGGTGATATTTCGTAGGACGACTGGGATTTCGTCGAAAACTCCAACATTTGCAGCGTTGATTTTGCTTGTATGTAAACACACGCGAGTGTATGTACACAGAAGTCGGAGAAAGTGACCCGTGTGACTTTGCAATTAATTCATAGATACGTTTTTTGGGTGTGGGCCTTTCTAAAAATATAAATACGAAGAAAGAAATAAAGGCAACGCACCCTGCGAAGAAGATGATGGCCAAAAGCCAAAGACGTGGTGTTGACGAAATCACGTAAGATTGCTCCATCACAGAACAGAACACAAAACCTTCCGCCTTCGTCTTCTGAACAAACCAAAAAATCCAAACATTTTCATTCAAGTTTTATTTTCAGAGTTCAGTGTCTGCTTGACATTGCTTCAGAGATCACACTGCACGGCAATTGAAATACCACAACAAAGAATTCTATTCAAGTCAAGTTCAAACCGCAAAAGAAGTCACTCAAATTCAAAGCAAGTGAAGCTTGCAAAAGAAATCTCAGTCTGACAGAATCGTCAACCAAAAATTGTTGTAAAAAGAACTCCATACAAGTTTCAGAATTTGTTGGAAATATTTTAATTGCAAAAGTTTTGATAAGAATTCGTGACAAGCCATAAATTTGAATACAAATTTTTGTGAACGTTAAGCAGTTTTTAAACTGAATCTCGAAGATGTTGTTAAGGAAATCAGGGGCAAGGAGGAGTATCAGCGTAGAGACAAGTGAGTTTCTCTTAAATCGTTTTGGGGTATTCTAATTTCGATAATATTTGAAAAGAAATATTTCCATAAAATTATCCATAAAAATTCATAAAAAAAAATATAGTTTTTATAGTAGAGTCTTCAACATGAAATTTTTGAGTTGGCTTCTCTAGTAACTTCCATACTATTAGTTCGCTGAAAATCTTTGTCACACTTTCACTACTTTCACTTCACTTTCACCTTGAGATGAAAAGTCAAAGCCAAGAAATCTCACAAGTGAAAATTTGCTATTAAAAGCCCGATCTCAAGGTTTTTGACCTTATTTCCTTTATATAAAAGAAATTGTGTCTCAGAATGGCAGGAATCACCAAATTAATTAGTTTTGTTTAGAATGTACGCCTATTCCTTAACGCCATGCAGAACAGAACGCCTACACTTTGTTGCGTCAATTCTTTATTATGGTTTCTAAAACTGTAAATGTTAACTAGAATTCTACTGATATATTATTATTACAAGTTACCAACCCCCACTTTCCTAGTTCTTCAAATTATATTGTTAGTGTTATTTCTTGGAGTCTCCCAACATCCATTCATTGACTTTGTATAAATCGATATTATGAAGTAATTTGAATAAGTTATGCATAACTTTTAAATGGCAAAACTCAACTTACAATTAATTATTTGGCTGTGACCTTGACCTCTAGATTTGCCACTCCTCCTCTTACCTTTACTTCTTGGGCGTCAAGGACTCGTTTTGGCTTCACTCCTTTACCAATTTCCAGTCTCTTCAATCGAACTCCTCGCCGGGTGTTTTGCAAGTAAGTCGAATGATGACCAAAGTCTCTTTTTATATCAAGTAAACAAATTATAATTGTCGAATTCATAAGCATATTAAAAAATACATACACATATAGACACAATTTACTGCATGCACTCAGTAAATAATTTATACACCCACGAATAAATAATAAGCCGGCCGGGCCAGCGCCCATCCTCCACGATGGATATTTTTACTGTTTGTGTCAAATATTCTAAATGTTTTATTTAAATAATTTTAATGCATAAATAATCAAATGATTTCTATTTATAAGCATTTTCTGCCTACCCTATTTTCACAGAAGCTGGTCTACTTATGCGAAGAGTAATTCGGAAGTTAACCGAGTGTGAAAGTTCATTTATCCAGATGAATGGATCCACCCTTCTCAACCAGGTTATTACTATAAACAAATACTTTCTTCCAGAAGTTTCTTCTTCCCCATAAAATTTCAAATGAACAAATGTTGTTGTTCACATGGACATTTAATCAAAAAATTTCCAGATTTGTTTCTTCATGCTCGTGGATCGTGTTCTTCTTGTCCAAGAACGGAAGACAAGTTTGTATTCCCTGTTGTTCTACAATTTTGCGGTCTACTGCTTCACTTATGTCAAGGTAAAATTTATACATGCTCACTTCGAAGTGGTCAACATGTTGACGAATTGGAACTTGTTTTTCTTGGGTTTCTTTTGAACTTCTGGCGCCTTAGACAAATTCGATGATAGCATTACGAGGAAGACAGTTCTCGTGTTAAATCCAAATAAAATCAACAATCGGTCAGAAAGGTTGAGTCAAGAATGACCGATCAAATTGTTGTTCATTGCTAGAAAATTATGAAACATTCAAATCTGCATATTTAAAAATTACCAACCCTTGGTCTGATCTGAGATATACACGTAAAATGATTCCCGTGTTAATAAGCCACCAGTGATGCGCATTTGCTACTTATTTATAAATTCAGCTGACATGTAGATTTTTCGAAATTTCTTCGGAGATAAATAACTTGTTTTGTATAACGGTTTCACAGTTGGCACTAACTATTACGAAGCTAGCGGGTTTAAGCGTAAAGCTTAATTTTGATTAGTTATGATAATACGGTGTCATATTGGTGTAAATGATTTTAAAAGATTATCAGTTTCTGTCGGTGTCAATATTTTTGACTTTAAAACAAATTCCTTGGTACGAAGTACATTGCAACAGGTGGAATCGTGGAATGAGATCAAAACATTTCTCAATTAAAAATAGAGTGCAGTTTACGATAGTGTACACTAAAACTAGCATGTCACTTGACTTCAGGCAGACATAATTTTATGCAAACATACCCATAACCTAAGCCGAATGCAACTGTTGTCTAGTCAAAATTTTGCAAAGTTATTTCGGATGTGACAGGAATAACGGGTCAATTGCCCTCATTCACTTGTGCAGTTGCTATGTTGCCAATAGATTGTTTAACCTAGAATGGCCTTAGACAAGATTTGGCAGAGCATTTAGGACATGACTTCCAAACTTCTTGGTGCAATTACCCAAAAATAGATTTCTGTCAACAAGCCGCCCAGTTAGTTAAAAGATGCACGCGAGTGAAAAGACAGTTAATTGAAAATGTAAAAACAACCTAATCTTAATGTATGTGACAACATGTCAATCATCAATCAATGCGTTTATTTTTTTAAGATCGGTATTTAAAGTGGAAGACTAAGTAGACACTGTTCTATTTTACCATAACGAGGTAAATTATTTTTATCTTAATTTGACCCATTTCAGCTAATTAACTGGTGAAACGGCTAATTGTATGAGATTTAAGACTTACACGAAATGAACAGACAATTCCTGCAGGAAACTGGTCACAAATGTGACGTTTCGATGTGGTATTATGTTACATATAAAAAATCAATACTAGCAAGGTAGTTTTTCGAATAAAGACGTTGTGAAATCTGATTTACTTTCGTTAATTATAACTTGGATGAGAACATTTAGTGGGGGGCGTTTTGATTCAGATAAAAATAGTAACCGGATTTAGCTCACTTTGCCGTAGGTTGATGGTGATTTATTGCTTAAGCTCATTCCATGTTGTTTATACAAATACTACCCGTGAGTAGGTATCTGGAAAAGCCAACCAATGATACGCTTAAGACATGAGAAACAAGTTGCAGTTCAAAAATTTTAAAATCAGGTAAATTTTAAAATCGGGTAATATACATCTTATGTCATTTTGTGTTTAGGAGCTAAGTTCCCGGCAAGATTGGACTATATCAGTTTCGGTGTCAAGTTCCTCAAAAATGCGTCATTTGGCCATGTCTGCAACCAAACTTGTGTTGGAGTGGACGAAAGCTGTGACCTTTCTTGTCACAGTGGTCACCTTACTCCTGGGTACGTACGAAACATGGAATTCTAAATTGTACTTGATAAGCTATTGAATTTCAAATTAAGTGAGACGTACATTTCCCTAGCACTCATTGGTGGGCCGACCACTTTCGCTTTCATAAATCAGTCAAGTGGTTTAGTGGGGTAGGAAAGTCTGGTCGCCGAAGATGCGCAATGACGGTTAAAAAGGCATTGGGTGTAGTGTGGTGAGAGTGCAGTAATGCATTCGTCAAAATCTAGTGAATTCTGAACCTGCCTAGCAGGGTTGTGATTGTGAACTTTCCCCTAGTAGAAGTAGACGATGAGCCCTCATTTGACAATGAATGTGTGATATCCGAATTGTGTCATCGCAGAACTCAGGATAGACAATAAATAAATTCAGAGTATGACCCCCAGTGAATTTGTTCCTTAGGTCGTATGTGTTTGAAATGTAAGGCCACCAACGAGCATATCAACCTCTGTAACTGCGCTAAATGAAGCTAAGAAACAGATTGCGCTTTAAACATTAAACTCAAGTTGATTAAAACATTATTTTCTAATTTGTCCAGTTTTGACTGAGCATCACAACATGGAGTCACCATCTCCGAAGCAAATATTCCTGACGCTTTTCTACTACGTCCTAACAGAGAAATTGATAAACAAACGGATAAATATTGAGCTGATTCAAGGTCTAGAACATTTGTACATTGAGATGGGAATTACGATGACGACAATTTTGATGAATACAATGCTGGTTATACCAGTCGTGAAGACCTCAGTAAAACTCTGCATTCTGACCGGATACTGTAACATTCATTTGGGCTTCAAAAAGATTAAAATCTTAAAATGCCTCATTCAGAAAGAATGGGATTGTATTTCTGCATTTCGAAATGCGTCGAAGGAAGAAATTGAGGCGATAGATGATAATTGCAGTATTTGTTTGAGTAAGTTGAGTTACACAGTCCGTGTCACAAGTTGTCAGCATTACTTCCATGCAAATTGTCTCCGAATGGTCGTGAAACGATGTTGTTTTTGCCCGATTTGTAAGAGAGATTTGATTTCGTCTCCTTGAAATAGGGATTTGGGAATTAGAGACCACAAATTTCGGACTTGGAACATGGTTACTATTAAATGTCAATAATTTATTCTTCTATTCTAAAGTAGGCAAAGTATTATTAGCTAGTAGAAATGTGAGGCAAATAAGTAGTTGTAGTCGCACATACTGCAGGAAACAATTTTTGTAATGTTTTACAGGATGATTCAGAAAATCTTTTAACACTATCAGCGCTTCAAAAAAGAAATTATTTGACATCAATGTTAGTAAGAAAATTCAAAAATATTATTTAAGGGTACACGCTTCGGACCTTAAGTTCACCACTGACCGTACAAACGAATATTTTGTTTTAAAATTCGAGAAATTAATTTTTGAAGAAAACGCTACTCTATCCTCCCCGGGCTCCTTTCACGAAGCTTCAGTGGAAATTTTGAAGAATCCATTTGAGGATGCCTTAGATAAATCGACCCGTGTCGATAAGTCTCGATTTACTGTCCATGCCTATAACAAGGGGACTCTAATGAGACTTTTCGACACCCGTCGATTTATTTTCGACATTCTCCAATGGATTCTTTTAAAATTTTCACTGAAGCTTCGTGAAAGGAGCCCGGGGGGAATAGAGTATCATTTTTTTCGAAAATTAATTTCTCGAATTTTAAAACAAAATATTTGTTTGTACGGTCAGTGGTGAACTTAAGGTCCAAAGCGTGCACCCTTAAATTCACATCGATTTAATTGCGGCAGTAATATGAGAAGTGGAGCATACCAGAAAAGCCGGTTTGACATAACAATTGTTGAGCATGCGGGTATGCTTGTTAAAAATTGTCACAGTTTGATTTTAGCTGCGATTTCTGTCCATCTTAAATTGTAAATGCTCATTTGCCAGTGCAGTATGTGTATGCCAGTTTCGAAATTGACAAAAAGTGACGAAGTTGACAAGTAAAAAACAGTTTAGATTTGACTAGATGTTCGATATTCGGGATGAGGATAGCTTCAGTTTTTGCAGAAGTTTGCGGAGCATAAAACCGACATAGCTCAGATTCAAGTTATTTACTCTTTTCAAAAATGTCTAAAAGAATTGAGTCGGATTCAGCGGTTTTGAGTTGACAAGTGCTCAAAGCCTTTTCTGAATCATCCTATATTTGTAAAATTCTACTCAGTTTTAATTACTAGAAAGAAACCATATTGCCTGTTAAACTCGGGTCAGATCAGTCAAGTCATTTCAGGTGCCCACAAATATTTTCTGATTTCTAATTTATACTATAGAGCTGCACTACGTTCGTACTTTTGTGAAGATTTAATTTAGCTCGGCTGACATGCCTTGGTTGAAACGCTTTTACGTTTTAGCAGTGAATTGAAATGTTATCCATGCAAACTAATCTATCAGACTTGTATTCAGACATTGAATTTAGCATTGCATAGAAAGTGGTTTCATTGTTACCTTAACTCGAGTTAGTTTAATTACGGAATATTTATAGCTGACGGTGAAACAAAATTGTCTACATTGAATCTGTCTTAATATATTGCAATAAAGTGTAGTTTTTGAAAGTTTTTATGAATAAGCTGAGTTTATAAATTTCGTGACAAGGAATACTTGTTATTCCTGAGAAAAAGTTCAAATGATCCGGTTTTAGAACGTACGAAGAAAATACGCGGTCATTATCTCATTTATGCATTTGATTTTCGGTAATCGTATCCAAAATCTTTGTTGCCACGTATGCAAAAGACAAACCTAATGGACAGATGACTCTGAAAGAATAGAGGTGTGTACATTTCGTTGCATTTTAAAATATAGTATCACTTTTATTATAGTTTAAAAATAATACATTACGCCGGAGCGTATGAATGAGAATGAGAGTGATAAGTATACTATGCAGGTAATTGGATAATTGTACATAATATTGTAATAGTTATGATAAATTAACGAAGACTAAGCTGGAGATGAAGCAACCAAGTCCAATTGTTCCACACCCGATGCTTAATTAAAGCTCTTGACCTCGATCGAAGTCTCTACACTGAAGATTCTCTACATTCCTCTGGATGATAGCAAAGCATTGTAACCAAACTGCATCCTACACACCGACCACATCGACAGGTCATTCCATCACCGCATCTTCCCGCAGACCAGAACATACCCCTTTGGTCACCACAGAAGTCACGTGGCCCCTAATATTTCATAGAATTAATTAAAAAGAACAGAAAATACGTTTGCCCAAGACGTCAACACAAGCATACATAGAGCTAATTGAATGAAAATAATATGTACCTTCGCACAGACACTTCTTCCACAATAGTCCAAATAAGACCCGTATTCACAGTTCAGATTCTGAGCTACTGGGCAGTCGTCACCTTCGCATGGTGCTGGACATCTTGGAGGACGAGCTTCTACTTGAATCGAACTTCTATATGTATGGAAAAAATAATTATACTTCAAATTAATTTGAAACCACCGAATGCTGGAAATATTTAGTATCTAGCTGCGGTAGAAAATGAATTGGCACACTTTGTTACGGTACAACAATTACAATTACAGTCTAACTTGTAACTTTGTTTTAATTCCATGATCAATCACCCTCAACTTTGAGAAAAATTGTCGAAAGGTGTTCCCAAGATTTTCTCAGTTCAATTTTGAAACAGTTTTACATTCATGTACTATTAATTCTATTTTCTAATGTCTAATGGAATGGGTTGTTTTCATGTCCCCCTTAAACATTGAAAACGTTTAAAGCGTTATTGTTCTGAGTAGGCTTACAGAGTGAGAACAATAGAAAGAACGTGAACGTACCCTGCGATGAAAATGATGGCCAAGAGACAAAGGCGAGGTGTTGACAAAATCCAGGAATGTTCCATTATAATTTTCGCTTTTGTCTGTAATCAAAAATCATTTCAAATTTTTAAATACACAATAAGTTTCCAGTACGTTGTACACAACATTAAGAATTTTTAAATTCTCACTAACAACGTAGATTCATGATTCAAAAATTTAATTCACACATTAACTGACATTCTTGACATGATCAAAAACCGCGGAGTATTTTCGAAGCAATTTGTTTGCTTTACGTGTGAATGGTAAGAATACCACTAGAAATATAAATAAGAACTACAGCGGAGAAAGGCCTCCTTACAGAAACTACCGTGCCATAGACTATGTCAGTCCGAGGGAATCGAAACATCCACACGGCGAAGTGGTTCAGGGCTGCTCTAAGTCGTACATATATTTTGTCTAGTAAGGAACTCCTCACCGACTAGATAATTCGAATCAGACAATTGTCGGAGAGACAGCTCGGATATCGTATAATTTATTCAGTTTCCGAAAGCATGAATCAGATTTCAGATTATGCGGCAAAATCGCTTATGTAAAATTGATTTGACAATTGATTGAACACAACGTATGAGTATCAGAATTGCAATTAGTTCAAATTTTAATTTTCTAGTAGCTGGTCCAAAACTCATAGTCATGAGATATCAGATCTGCTATAGATAAATTTCTGATAGAGCGTTATGACCCGCCAAATGAGTAAAGACTTTAGTTACCTTTCTACATGCATTTTAAACTGCTAATAGTTTTAAATTTGAAGAAAGACTTCAATTAAGGAAATAAAATTTTCAAGAATATAACATTACCTTTACTTTTGAGCGTCAAGGTTTCGTACTTGCTTCACGGATATTCTAGTCGATCTTGCTCGTCGCCGTGTATTTTGCAAGTGAATCAAACGGTGACCAAAATCTCTTTTTATATAACGTCGATAAACATCCAATTCACATTTAAATTTAAAAAAAGCACTCTATAACTTTCACACCCACCCACAATACTGAAAGCCGGCCTACTCCCACACTGTGAGTCAACGAAGGGATATTTTTTCTCGGCACGGGTCAAATATTGAATAATATAATGTTTCAAATTTTTATGTAAATTGTTTTAATGCATAAATAATAATGTAATGTCCTATTTTCAACCCTTGTCTTTACTTTCTGCTCTATACTTTCCTCAGAGACTGGCCTATTTATGCTAAGAATATTACCGGCGTTAATCGGGTGTGAAAATTCTTTTATCCAAATGAATGAACATTGAAGCTGCTATATTTTTGCCTTCAGATGAAATTTTCTTTTTGAATAATAATTCAAATGACTAAATTTATAGTTAGAAATTGGCAGACGTTTCAGAAATGTTTTTCAGTCCTCCATTCTTGTAAATCGTGTTTTCACCGTCCAAGAACGGACGACATATTTTATGCCATGATTGAATTACAGTTCATGTAACGTACAATTATTATTCGTGGTCAACAACATTGTTGACGAAATTTGAACTTGTTTTCTATGTATTTCCTGTGTAGTCTAGTTTCGTCAGAGACAAAATATCGTTATTGGTTATAAATAATCCGGGATATACACTCAACTTACTTTTTCAATGTAAGTCCAAAGTCTCCATTCTCATTTCTTCGAAAGGCACTCTAAACTTGTTGTTTTATACGACAGTTTTAATCTTTTGATTAGAGATAGAAATTAGTAGTTGGTAATGGATTAATATTTAGAACATGTTCATCACAGCATAGCATGTCGTGCTGAAGGTTTCCTGTAAGAAGGTTGCAAATAAGCTGGCTGTGTAGTGAGTGTCAATATTTCTGACATTGAGTCAAATTCTAAATGCCATAATGCAAACGTCCATGCACTGCTTTAGTACATGGTTCAACAGATGAGAAAAATGCATTCAGGATGTCATTAATTTCGAGCGTTGCAATTTAACGAATCCCAGTTTATTGAAATGCACAATGTATAAAATTAAACGACGAAAATTTAAATATTTTTTACTTTCGTCTGTACTACAAGGTAGACTATTCAACTGTCAAATTCAGAATGACCTGAAGAATTATTAAGGATTAGTCAAATCCATTTAATGTCATACCTGCATATAAAGTTATTATTTTGGTTAATCTAATTGAGGCACGATTTGACTGCTGACAACATTTTTTCGCTATGAGTTTCGGCACAAAGTAATACCCACATAAGCAAACTGCAATTGCCTAATTATTTCTGATGTTTACGAATTGCAGGCCTTCGGCTTGAATCACTACTAAATAATGTTAATAATTACTATTATTAATTTATAGAAAATTAAGTAGAATTCAAAATCCCAACATTGGCACTGCAATGTAAAAGAAAATTGACTTTTCGAAATTGTTTATACATGATGGTATGTAATTACCCAAAATAGACGTTAGTCATTTGGACACACGAGGCAAAATCGGGTTTTTAAAAATGTAAACTGATCTTTAATCTTAATATTATGCCAATAACATGTCAATCAATTAAATAATCAATTTTCACTTGACCCGAAATGTTAAGTGGAAGTCACACTCCTATCATATTTTCAGAAAAGTATACCGTATCCATCCAGGCTTAATACTTCGTTGCAGTGTATAGAAGTTCCCAAGGTAAATCGGTTTCGGTACCACGATGGAAATGAATTAGTCAAAACTTCGTACTTACTTAAATCCATTGATCACAACAATTTGTGTAAAATTAAAAATACATTCCTTAAACTGTACAATCAAATTAAAGTGCCTTCCTTAGTGCATTCAGCAAGGGATATTTCCCTTGACCACAAAAACTCCCGTTGAAGTCGTCCAAATCAATGGCCCAAACCATGGCTCCGGCCAAACTCTGTTTTTTCACGTAATCAGCCTTAACTTTAATAATGTCCACGTCATCGTAAGAAACCCATTGGTCTGCCTTATAAGCGTAGGGCCCAACATTGGGTACATTTCTGTAAGTCCATCCGGAACAGATTTCAAAATAGGCCAAAAAACCAGCCTCTGAGGTGTATTGACCGGGGACGCCATTTGTGGCTGCGGTACCGATTCCGTTGTTGCTTGGATTCTCAAGGGTGAATGACCTTCCATAAAGGGGCACTCCCAGGACAAGTTTATTCGGCGCTGCTCCCTTGGACAACCAATATTCGACAGTATCGTCAGAGTTTGGAACGCCGCCCTTGAATGGAGAATTGTGACCAGTGACCCCATAGTACCCTTCATTGTAATCATACGTCATCAGTCCAATCCAGTCCAAATTAGCGGATAGTGTTGAGATATCATAGGCTGAAAACGAAATATTTTTATAAAATCAAGACTATAAATATAACTGAGCAACAAATTTTAGAATACTGACCTTGATCACCGATAGATTTGGAGGCTGAAACGGCGGCACTTAATAAAAACCCATAAGGTTTGAAAGCTGCCTTTAACTCTTTAACGAGACTTGCGAAATTGGTCTTATCGGATGTCGGACCGGAGTTGCAATCTCCAGTCCAACATTTTGGATATTCCCAATCCAGATCTAAACCATCAAAGTTATGTTGTTGGATGAATTGAACTGCCATGCTCACAAAGCGTGCCCGGGATGACGCACTAGTGACCATTCGAGAATACTTATTTCCGGCTGAGTCTACCCAACCCCCAATTGCAATTGAAACTTTGACCCCTTTTGACTTAAGAGCCGTTACTTGTTCGTAGAACTTTTGACCAATATCTACTTCTTTGTTTTGAACTTCAATAACCAGGGTGTCAGAGTTTAATTTTGCAAAACTGTAGATGATGTTGGTGCAAAGGCTAGGGTCAATGTCGGAGGGGTCATACTTTGAATTTCCGGTCCGGTCTGTCGCCCAACTTGTGAAGTAACAAATGACCTTGTTAGTAGCTGAAATTAATAAAATAAAAAACATAATTATAATGGGTCATAATTCCTAGCTAGCCGATTTTGAGGTTGCCAGATTATATACAGAATTCTTCATACAACTAATAGTATCGTCTTTCTAACGATAAAGAAGGGTAAATAACAAACTGACACGGACACGGAGATTTAAATATGTTTTTTTATCAAATGAAAACTACGACTATCCCGACCCTCCTGCCCATCCAATATATTCTAAGATTTTTGTGACGACTCTTCCAAAGACAACTTAAAAAATTGTGTGTGGTACCTTTTTCCTGTGGGTTAGGAATCACAGACGCGAAGGAAATTATGCATGGACCAACTAGTAAAACAAAAACTTCTGTCTTCATTTTTAATTTGTTTATTTGAAGTATACTGGTTGAAACTTTTCGTGGCTTTGGACTTTAATACGTTGTCGGTAAGACTATTTACGCCTATGGTGCGTGTTAATAAAGTAGAAATAGTTTTACACAGTTCACCTTAAGTGCTCCTCGTAATTACATGCGGTTCAATGGCCTGTCATCAACTATATTTTGTAGTCTTCATATTCATAAGCATTTTCGGTGATAGGAAGGATAATGCATTGTGAGAGTTGGACAATAACGGTATTAGTTTCGGTCGTTGGTCATTGAAAATTGAGAAATAGGCCTGCAAGCCCGCCTTTGTGCTCAAAAAGTGATTTTGTTAGTACTTTTCATTTTAAACGCCTAGGTTAAAATCGGCATGAAAAGCCCCTTAAAAGACGGATATTTGAATAGTTTATCAACCCTACTATAAAGCAATCACAAACTAATTATTTTCGAAAAATCTACCGTTCCCATCATATTTGCTATGCATTTTTATGGATTTTTGAGATATTTTTCGACCGATTTGGAGAAAGTCGATTTTCACAACACCTGAAATTCCGCTGATTTATTTCTTCAAATGCGTTTCCAGTGATAAATACATAAACGTGATAATACTCTACAAACAGGTATAGTACAGTTTTTTCAAAAATCTTAAAAACATAGCGAAAAAGTTAGCAGGATTGGATTTTTCGAGAAAAAAGAGAAGCTTCGGGTGTGTGTGTGTGTGTTTACACACCGTTCAAAAATTCATCTTTTCATGTCGACTTTTACTTAAGTACTCATCAGCGTCTCACGCGCATCACATCTTAATCTTAAGGCAGAATAGTTTCCTAGATCCTCTGTAAGATTCTCTACAAAATGCATATCTCAGGTTATTGGGTACAGGGAGCTAGCAAACTGTTTATGCCACCCTGTACTATGTACCAGCACTTTTTCGGGGAATTGTTTGTAAAAAATAATTTTAATCACTAGTCACTAAACTACGAAGGAAGCTTTATACATATCCAAAGAGCTCATATAATATTATGAATGATAATATTAAGCTCTTTGAACATACCCAAGTTTTTCGCATTGCATTTCCAGTGAATCTTGAAATTATCAGTATTAGGTTTAAATATTTTAGACTTCGAACTTATTTGAGTATAAATTATTTTGTCATATTAGACTTTTTTTCGCCAGAAGAAGCAAAACTTGGTAGAACATTATCCGTCATGTCCGATATTTTTGTTCTAAATTGGGTTACTTTCTATTCGGACTTATACAGAGAATTTCCTTTCTACCTATATAGTGAGAAGGAGAAACGTCTTTAGAGCAGCCATTGCACTTTTTCACATTGTCTAACAGATGTTATCAAACCCTGCACATAACAAAAAAAAATAAACGCCGACCCTAGACGCTTTGTAATTGTTGGCATAATTTGTTCTTTTTTGTTCAAGTGTTGGTTCAAATTAGTCCAGGGAATACTTTTCAAAGATGGTTTCGGCGTTAGCAACACAACCATTTTTTCACAATGAAATTCCAGGGAAAGAATGCCTCAGACATCTTTTATGAGAATTGGGCTGCCCTTAATTCTTGACAACTTGTGCTGTTGCCCTTGACCTCCTGAATAACTTTAGTGAAGGTCATACCCCGATAATTTCGATCATTTGGTTGCTAGAAATGCATGAACCTCTTGTTTACAACAGTTTATTCTGAAAAAATTGACCAAATAAAAAAAACCTTTGTCTTATTTATATATCTATACACTTTAACGCACCCTATGTCCACATCGACCTTCCGGAGTAGAACCTTCACAAAAGCTGTTTAGACTGTAAATAGGCACACCATACCAAAATCCCAATTTTCATGGTGTTCTCTCAAAATTCTTTTTTAATATTTAAATTTTTTTTTTAAGAACTCTAATTCCTGTCTTCCTATGTGTGTTGGTGAGCACCACCTGGCCGACCTGGTGTGAAATGTGTGGGCCATGCCTCCCTGCCTATGAATTTTTGACGTGGATTCTAGGCAAGCAGAGCAAGCGGAGAGTGCGTCCAGTTAGCAGCGTGGTCATTCTGTCTGTGTGTCTTAAATAGCCAGCCAGGATTATTCGGTTTTTTGAACTTTCTTTCAGTTTGGGACATCATTGTGAGTTTCTCTCCTTCAAAATTTAAATTTTGACATTCATTTCACTAATTTGAGAATCACCATTTTCCAATTTCAGGAGGAGTTCCGTGCACTCTGTCTCTACAATGTCAGATACGGAAGGGTAAGTCCGCATTTTTGTTTTCACCTACTTATTAATAAAGCCGGCTGGCATTGCAATACCTTGGTAGGACATATGAACGAGGTCAAGGTCAAATTTGACCTTTGTGTCTTGGCCCAGTGACGGCATTTAATTGACACTTTACATTTTTTATTGTCACAATTCAAGATAAGTCCGTTGCTCCGATCCGCCATTGTATTTATGCCATGCCATGCGGTGCGTGCTTTCATTTTCATTTTGGATTTTTTTTCTAAGGCAGTCAACTGTCAGGTGTCAATTCAAATCTCGTAAAACTATTCAGTGACTGACAGTGAAACCTATCCCCGGCCTAAGCGACCACCTGACCTGGCTTAAACGACCGGGACTTGTGTTTTTGTCTGTTGAATTTATGCGTGCTTTTATGTACTTATCATGTTCCCCTATAATGTCCCGGTCATTTTGACGGTCGGTCGTCTGGTACAGGTTTCACTGTTGATTATTATAGAATATAGATAGATTACTAGTTTCTTAAATTATTACACGAGAATCAGTTAAAATGTAACGATAACGAAATCTTCAATTCTTCAATTTCACGTCTATTTTTGTAAATATTGTTTGAAAACTGAATACTAAAAACCCCGGTCAACGCTGTCAGGTAGTCCATTCATTTATTGGCTAACCAGATATTATTTACAAAAAGGGGAATATTAATGAATGATTCTAACTCAAACGCATGGGGTTTTTACCTTTAAATAACCAACTGTGTATCCTGTCGTTGGAAACAAATTAAATGAACAACAACAAATCTACTATTAGGAACTAAATATGTAGCTAAAGATAAATAGAATAGAACACTCCTCTCGCCGTGAAGCCTATTTCGGTGTTTAGTGTTTGATTTTTGTATTACCTAATTTATTTTCTTGTGTGTTTGCAGAGATGATGTGCCCGTGGTAGCTTCTTCAGAGGATCCTGCCACCGGCGAATTTGATGTTAACGCAGCCCTTCAAATCGTTTTAAAGAACGCTCTTATTAATGATGGGTTATCGAGGGGGCTCCATGAAGCGGTCAAAGCTCTGGACAAGTATGAAAACATTAATACTATTCTTTACAATAATGTTGCAAAGGAGATTCACAATTAAAAAGAGTTTATATTTGATGATGATTTCGAATCAGGCATTCCCTCTTCCTAAAGAGGAGTTACCCCCTCAACCCTGCGGAGAAAGTCCTTTTTACTGAAAATTAACTCAAGAATCTCAAAAGTTTTTTGTTTAATTATTTATTTATTGGGATAAACACTAATCATGTGTTTTATTATTTATTTCTATGTTTCTTCTGAAGACGTCAAGCACTGATGTGTGTTCTAGCCGATGATTGCGACGAAGCAATGTACAAGAAGTTAGTCATTGCCCTCTGCACGGAGCATGAGATTCCACTCCTCAAAGTTGACAACAATAAGAAATTAGGAGAATGGGCTGGCCTTTGTAAGATCGACAAAGAGGGGAAAGCCAGGAAGGTTGTAAGATGCTCGTGTCTTGTTATTAAGGTACATTTTCGGCACTGAAAATTGTAAATTACAAAAAAAAAAGTCAAGACGGCTGAAATTAATGATTTTTTGTTGTTGATTTGTAGGACTATGGTGCGGAATCACCAGCCAGAGACCAAGTCTTGGAGTACATCAAAGTTCAGGGTTCACAAGCCTAAACTTTTTGTATTTTAAAATAAATTGATTACGCATCGACATTTATCTACCTTGAAGAATAAAAGATAGTTCAGAAAATTAAACACCCTTTCATTTTCATAAAGCACAATTAATTTTATTTCCGTTAGAGTTCAAGTTTCAAGTGGTACTGACCGACTTCTAGAAATTAAGATTACGGCTTTGTTTTAGATAGATAAACTAGATAACGGCTTCTTCATTTTATCAGTCCTTTCAGAATAAACTGTTGCAAACTATATACATATTTCATGTCGAATATTCTTAGTTCGTTTTGCTCAAACCACAATTCGAGGCAGCCATTTGAAGTTTACGGCATGATATTTCATTAGAATTTGCTACAAATTATTAGTCACTTAATCAGTGAAAGAACGTAGAGAGTGAAGTTGTAGAGAAAAATGTGACAGGACTGAATTTTCAATCTGTCAATTTTCTCTGTGATTTAAACTTGAGTATGAATATTCGTTACTCTTGACAAAACCCTTGCTTGAAGCTGGAAATCTCGACCGCCTTTGCCTTTAGTTCAATGAAAGATGAATAAAATACAAAGATGTGAAAGGAAGTATCAACATTCATTTGATTCCACTGCGATACGATCAGTCGTATTTATTTCGATTTTAACAATTCAAATTCAAAACAAATAATTCACTCACAAATAAATATAAAACAAAATACAAAGACATAAAAATTCGACGATGAAAATTGTATTTCATCTCCGCATGACTTAAAACTAATTTGGGAATCTCGAACTAATTAAGTTCTCAAATGTTCGTTTCCGTAAGTTTCAAAAGTTGTTCTAGTGACTTCAGATTCAGAAGTCACTCCAATGAGATCAGCAATGGCTTTTGTGAAAAATAATAATACGTAGGCACAATCAAAATTCAAAAACCATAGCGGACCGAACAATAATCGTTTAATTAAACCTCTGGACCTAAATCAGTCACACCAGTTTCTGCAATAGGAACGAATTTATCGTCCATTTTAAGTAATAGAATTGTTTTCTCAGTTATCGAACGACACTTCGGATCTCGATGTCCCGGTATCCATCTGTGCACAACCTATAAAATAAATCCAACAAAATTTAATACCCTACGGAAACCGGAAAGTCGATGTATCAAAGGACAAACTTACCAATCCTTCCATACCGTCCTCCGGTACCCAATTTTGCCAATAGGATCTCCCACCCCGAGATCTCATACTTTCATCTGGCCATATTGTATCAATACGTCTTCCCAAGTTTAATCCATCAAAAACTTGATTTGCATCTGTTATCCGGACTCGTTGAAGACTTCCAGATTTATTTTCTTTCTCGGCCACTTTCTCCCTTGAATTCCCATTTGTATCAGTCAGGAATCCTAGAAAAAATAGAAATTACAAATTTCTCTCTATTTCGGGAAAGACCTAGAAATAGGCAAACGGTTTACGATTTCACCCAACCAAAAAGTTAAAACTACTCGAATTTCATGTAAACATTTAGATTAATATTTTTTAGAACCCTGGCTATAGGTCGACTTCTTGTTCGTACAAACAAACTATTGTTCACGTTGAAAACACAGATTTAAAGACGAACCCGATATGAACCGTCAACGTGAAATTTTGGTTCACTATTAGAAATGTACGAAATATTTCCTAGAAGTCCTTCCAAACCTGCTTTACTACAAGATAAGCTGAAACAGGAATCATGAAAGCAAAATAACTTGTTCGTTCCAGTCCTCGACACGGTTCGCTAGTTTACAGCAGCTAACCCTGATAAGTTTTACTGAATAAAAAAAGCTATTTATCTATCCATGATTATCAGGTAGAACACCTCAAATGGCTAATCCTGAACACGTTAGCCAGATCTTTGCTCGTTTCCCAATTCCCACGATTCGTGGCTCAAGTCGATTATTATCTATGGTGATATTGATAATCAAGGTGGCCAGCCGTTCCAGAATACAGGACTCTCGAATTCCAAAATGAAACTGTCTCAAATCTATTTGTTCGAAATGCCAATTTTGATCTCAAATACAGTGCAAAAGTCTTTTTACCTGCTAAACTAGCCAAAGTAGAAGTTGATGGTTTCCCAAAAGAACCGGAAACATTGGAAGCAATGCTCCCACGATTTAGATTTCCCCTTGTCAATGAACCGCGTCCAATACTACTTCCACCAATTTGGCTTCCATCTAAAGATTGGCTTCCCGATAAATTAATACCACCCGATACCACTGCTGTAATGAGACCACCGGTATTTTAAAATCAACGATTCCACAAACAGCGAATTCAAAATTATAATGGGAATACCTGGTAAAACAGCTGAAGCGGTCATGGCATAAACACCTTCTTGTCCATACGTCGTTGTATCATCGTGAGGAACTGAAGACCCACTTGAGCATCCTTCTCCACACCGCTTTCGGATTCGTTTCCATAAAGCAATTCCTGAATCTTTCAGTTTGGAGAGGCTTATCGGACCTGTGATTAAACAGTATAAGTATTAAAAACTCGGATTTTAAAACATCATAACCTATACGAAGAACCAAACGATCGAGTTGGACGACAAACATTTGACCATGCGTGCGTGTGTGGTTGCGAATTACACGCAATTACATGGCGTAGCCTGGATATCGACTCCAGTCGCTAGCCGGTGGCGGTGGATGGTCGTAGGAACAGGTTAGATCATAAATGAACTTTACTCACCGCCAACAATTGAGCAGAGTTGAGTGTGGGAGTCCGCGTAGGAAGTAGTTAACGGTGAAACATAAATCGGATAACTGAAATAATACAATTGATTCAGAAATCAGAAATCTTCACATTTCTAATCTTAAAAACAAAACCATTCGGATTTCCAGTCGACTAAAATTATATTACTGAATCTAATAATTACCCGATTGGCTGATCACATGATGAATTGATTATGTTTCTTAAAGCCTAAAAACAAACAATAAAAAATGTATAATTACTATTCATATTATGAACTATTGTCAGACTTGTGTAAATTTTAACCTGTTTAGCATTCTGTATGCTTCCTCTCTCTGGATCACGATTTCTCAGATAGACTAGTTCCTGCTGTTGTCCGGCCCATAATCCGCGGACACACTCTCGATTCAATTTAATTATTCGGAAGCTCAAGTGACGTTTATTCAACATTATAATTTTGTACTCATCTGAACCGTCATCTAAAACATGCCTAGAAAAGTTAAAATGTGAGATATTAGAAAATCCGTTTCAAATTCATTACAGCGCAAAATGAGACAAACTTTACAAAACAACAAAAATAATTAACCTTAAAGCTAAAAGAGCAGGTGTTCCAGCCAAAACCGCACTACGCCAGGCTGGATCACCTTCATGGGAAATGACTAGATGTTGATCATGATAAGTAATGGCGTCAAAAAGGGCATTGTGGTCATCGTACTCGTCAGGACACATAAAATGGTCCTGATAGAATAAAACAGTTAATTTCGACCGACCGGGAAAGTATTTATTTTTGTACTGATAAAAACCTACCTGGTGTAATTTGAGTGACATTCTCACTGCTGGGGACACAACTTTTCTAAGCAAATCCATATCAGTGAAAACCCATTCATCCCTTTGCGATGTGATTCTGAAATCGCCTTTGAAGAGTGCATGAAGCCCGTAAAGGAAAAATTCAACACTATGATACAAAATGGACAAAGTATTAGATAATGTATTTAGAATTAAAGTTAATTTCTCAAATACTTACCTTGATAGCGAATTGCTGTGAGATGCAACGCCGAGAGCCCTTCGTCCCAAAATACTCAGAGCAAAACATAGTGAGACCACAAGAGACTCCCTGCCAGATTCAATTTCAGAACCCTGTAAATTAAAAAGATAATCGAATGAACCTGTCTAACTCTGATCTCCTTTTCGGATTCGAATTTATGTGGTAAAGAATATTTTAAGGACTGACCTTTTCTCGTTTGGATAAGCAATGCTGTATCCAAGTGTGGTAAACGTTACAAAAACTATTTCTTGTAATCCCAGAAATAGTGAAATCATAATCTTCGTCAATGTTCACACTGAATGTAGGATCCAAATCCGCATAATTTTTCTCCAAGGTTGTTCTCAATGCCATTCCAATTGACTCCATTTTCAACCATTCGTTTAATTTTTCAGCCTTCATTGTATAATACACTATACTCTGTAAGAAAAAGTGAAAATAATTAATAAGAGTATCGTATGAGGTCTAGGTGTATTAGTCAATACTGGTATTAATTTCCGTACTTTAACGTAATAAGTGATGAGAATTTTTCTGAGGTCAAAGACTTGCAACATCGATACGGCGCTATTGTCCGAAATACTGTAACCCTCCAAAACATATTTAGTAACTGTGACTTCCCATGCTAACCACCTTTGACCGAAAGCTGCGTTTGTGCTCAACATATGTGGTAAATGACCAGGCTCACAACAGCAACATCCTAATAATTAAAAGTTGTGATTAAACTTCAAGTTTCCAACTGACAGTCAATTTTCAAAGTAAGCAACATTTTAACAAACCTTCGTCCTCTTCAACTCCTTCCGAAATTGCTTCCACTTCTCTTTGCTACAACAGGACAAAAATATTTGATTAGTTTATTATAAAATTACGACGAGTTTTAAAACTCCAAATCGGAACATAGAGCTTGAAATCGTTGGACTTGCGCAACCGAGAACTTTTTGAAATTAAAGAGATCCAAAAGTTAATTTTCTTATTTCTAAAGTAACACGGTCAAATAATAAAATTAAACGAACGAATACTCACTTGACAATAAGTCCCACGAAATTCTAGACCTCTCATTTGAAATGTGACAAGGCCATTTCCAACTTCAACAATGTGGACGAGACAATTCAAATAATCCGATGCAAGGACGAAGCAATCTCCTTGGGCAACCAAACCCCATCGACCTGAAAGTCACAAAATGATAACATTAAGCCAAGAAAAGTAACGACCATAATTTTCAATGAATAGAAAGAATACGAGTAGACTTACCCAACATCAAGTCTCCACAAAGTGAATCTTGTAAAGATCTTGTGAGATGTTCATAGAATATTGAATTTAAATTATTATCATCTGCCCCAGGATTCTTTTCCAAATGTGTTGATAATCTTGTATTTGAATGATCAATTCTTTTAGTATTATAATCTCTTTCCCAGAATTTGACTGGTCGGACATATGATGTAATAAAAATTGCACTCCCAAGGAATGGATTCAGAGGAGCGGAGACAATCGAGGAAATAACAGCTTGAAGAAATAACATTGCAGAATGTGGTACACTGAACGGTTGAGCAAATGCATGGAAAGCTGAGCCCCAAGTTATTTGCCAAGGTGCAATGTAAGTAATAACAAATTGTAATTTTAACCATAATTCATGGATTTTATGGAAGGCAATTGATATGAAGAAAAAATCGACTAGAAATGTTTCACTTCGTCCTTCCCAGTCAAAATTAAAAAATAATATTGTAAAAAGGACGATTAAATAATGTTTGCATGGATCTGAGTAACTCGTTCTAAGTGCTTTCAGTCCAGTCACGACGATAAGTAGACTTCCAAAAGCCAGACCAAATCTTTCTGGTCTCACTAATATTTTTGACTCTTCCGTCAATGCACTAATGACCAGGAGTGGGTACACAATATTCCTCTCAAAAAAGCTAAAAACCACTATAATTTTCTCAAACCACATGAGTTTGGCAGCATCTCTCACTTCAAATTGATTGTATTCTCCAGATGGTAAAATTGGATGCGAAACGAGTAAACACGGTAGTTGTTTTCTGAATTGTGGAATTAGATAATGGAGAACAAATCCAAGGAAGATTGCAATTATCCACAGTACAGGTGATAATCCTGGTTGTAGAGCAGTGAACACTGTACTTCCATGTAATCCGAAGGTAAGTAATCCAATCACACAACAAATGATAGCATCAGACTTTAGTCTTGCATTGACAGTTTCTCTTAATTTTTTTGGCAGTGGATCACTTTGATCCTCCGACGATGTAGTGTCTCTACGAACATCTGTCGTAACAATTTCTCCAAAACAGTCTTCATCAGGAGTCCAAAGATGTTGTTTCAAAACACTCCAAAGTACAATTGGATCCGAAGCACAGCGAGTCATGTGATAAGTGATTGCAATGATCAATCCACAAAATATTGAAAATAATAAATGTTGAGTTGATTGTGGTTCTCCTAATGCTCCATAAACAAATCCATATAGAATTCCAATTGCGACCCAACTCTTCAATACACTAATCATGGCAGAACTCAAACTTGCAACTGCATTTCCTCCAAATATATGAATTTCAATTTGTTCCAAAACATACATTGCAAATGTATTAATTTGTGGAAAGAGTCCAACGCAAAATAATACGGGGAAAGATAGAATCAAATACAGAATAAAATCTCGGAGTCCAACCAATAAATTTTTAGTCGTCAGGTCATAGTCATAAATCTTGAATCCCAAATCATGTAGTTCATTATCCAAACATCCTTGGAGTAAATACACAATTCCACCACACAAACAAAAGTACATTGGACGACTGAATGCGACAATGTGATTAAATCCATGAGTTGGAGAAGATGCGTCTGGTTGTACACTTTTGATGAGAGAGAATTGACAACTTGCCATAACAATGCATAGAAGAACCATTGTTAAATCTCGATAGTAACATTTATGTAAAATGAAAGATCCCAACGTTGCAACTCCAATTCCAAGAATAATTGCGAGTAGATTTTCCCAGAATGATCGATTCCTGTCCAACATAGCCATCAAATTTAGTCGATCGAATGGTATTTTGACTTGGAGTTTAGATATGAGTGGCAATATATTCATATTGTAATAATATTTTGGAAGCTTCTTTCTTCGGCTTGATTCAATAGTTGTATCATTCAAAATATTTGAATTGGCTGGAAATCCATCCGGTCCGATTGTTAAAGTTCCACCGAATCCATAATCACCTAAAAATTTAAATTACGTTGTTAGACTTCCAAAATAAGTCGAGGAAATCATAACTACTTTTCATGACTGCAGAATTCAGGATCAGACATTTCAAGTTTTCTGGTTAAGAATATGAAGAAGACAAATCGGCCATACTTGTTTTCAGGGCTCTGAGAAAGATCCGAGAAAATATTAAATAAAATCCTACGCTTACCTTGGCCGCTGTGACTGTGACTATATTGCCCATGACCAGCTGTTGGAAGTCTCCTTCTTTCCAAAAAGGACTCAGTAAGTACTTGAAGAACATCCCTTGGATTTCTGGTTTGCCAAGTCCTTGGCAAACCCCCAGGAAGTGCGGACATTGGTAATGACAAGGGTGGCATACTCCCTAACCGAGTACTTATTCCATGTGTGGATGCTGAAGCGGACGCAGTATTACTAAATTCTGGTGTAATTGTTGCCAAGGATGGCATGGATGGAATTGGACTTGGCTCTTCACTACAGTTATCATTGGGGTTAGAGTTTCCATGTCCGAAAGTGTGCAAGTGACTTCCATGAAGAGTTTGTCCAAGACCAAGTGCTAAACCCAGTGGTGTCCTTCGGTATGAAGCAAATAATTTATTATTACTCGCATCAACCGCTAATTCTGACGAACTTGCGCTTGACCAAGACTCAGAGCTAGACGGAGTCTTCAAATTTGTTCCTCCACTGGCCGTGTTTCCTTGACCCGAGGTACCTGAAAGCAATAAAGTTGACTTTAAGCATATCTCTCAAAATTACGAAAATCTATAGCTTACAGCAAACACAAATATATGGAGATACGCATGGGATTTCTCAGTAAACACATGACATATCCCATTAACATTTAACATATACTCGCGGTCAAATATTTTTGTAAGACAATTATTCCTATGTTTCCATTTAGTTTAAGGAAAGTCACTCCAGTAGTAGGGAAAACTCATTAAAGTAGTGCACCAAGCCATGTATACCCCAGTGATCAAACTTCCGACAAAGCGGTGTGACAAAATGCACAATGGAGAACTAATTTTGTAATGATTTGATTAACTTTTCCGATTTACTCAATAATTGTCTACTGACACATGTTACAAATGAAGTTATGATGACTAACCTTGTCTAGGCTCATTGTCATTACTCAGACGATCAAATTTTTGAATAATGTCAATAAGTTTATGTTGAGTGGTGAGATTCGGAGGAATATTTACGACAGGTTCAACGGAGGGACCTTTGTCACCAAATGTATATGAATGCCAATTTCCGCGCTCATCTTGGAAATAGTGAATAGCTCCTTCACTAGTATCGTCATGAGAATTGGCAACATGAGTAGAATTCGGAATAGGTCCCATTCCAGTTGCATTGCTGCTAAGTCCAGTCAGTGGAGAACTAAATGGAGTCTCTCGTCTTCTTTCCAATGAACGACGACTATGAGCTAATCTTCGAAGCCTTCGATGCCTGAAATAAAAAATGAGTAGAAATTAGCCTGGGTTTCGTAAATTTTCGTCAAAGTCAGAAACAGGGATTTAAGTTTTGAAATTACATTATAAATGGTAAAAAATTGTCTATAATAATTATAATTATTTGAATAAAAATTAAACGAAACTATAAAACAATGCACCAAAAGAAAAAGATAAAATAAAGTACATGTAATGAATTTTAAAACATAAAAGTTAATAATCGAAGAAATTAATTCATTACGATTTAAGAAAATTAATACGTTAAATGAAATTCAACCAACCTGTTCACAGTACTCGTACTGTTATCAATATCACAAAGTACAGCTTCATCACGTGACCTAAACAATCCTGGAATTGAAGAGTTTCGTGTCCCACTTCCAGAATATCTTTCACCGATCAGAGCATTAGCACCTGAAATGTCCAAGGAATTCTGTTGTCCCAAATTTTTAAGATGTTGCCTCAATTCACGTGCAGCAGAATGTAGGAAGGCATTAGTTCCACCACTAGCTGAAGAGGTTGAAACATCTGGGCGACTTTCCAATGTTGGAAGTCTGAGACGAGCAGATGTTCGCATTCCAGTTTCTCTAACATGTCTATCCCAAACGCTTGGATTCATATCTGCATAATTAGTTCGAGTAGTTTTCCGTAGAACTTGTTGATTGGATTTTGGAGCGGAAAAAACAAACTGACTGGGAATTGTGGCGGTACTTTGACCTTCTTGATTTTCTTCTAAGAGGCGCTCTAAAATTCTAGGACTAATTTCTCTCTCATTTCTACTCAAGTCATCACGATGTTCGCGGGGCGGAGTTCTTGGGCTACTTAGGTTTTGATTCCGACGTCGACGTTCGTCTTCTAATCCTGTTACATTTCCAACAAAAGAACATTAAATGAGTCATAAAAAGTTAAATATAAATCAAATCATTCCTAATTTTGTAACAGCTTACGGTACATACTTCCTCTGCTTCCATGGACATGAGCTCTGGGCGGTTTCCTCGGTGCCATTGAAACCCAACGTTCTGGAAAACTTACTGGGAAGGTTACTTCTGGTACTTCTGGATACACAATTTCTGGCTGAAGCGGATTTGCCGTCGCGCCAGCGACAACATTGTTGCGAAGTGGATCGATTACGGTATCAACAGAAGGTGCACCTGAAATTTTTAATATTTGTATTTTGTAGTGTCTTGGTAAAAACAGACACCCTCCCGTGAAACATAACAAGTTCAAGGCCTCGAATAATAGGTAGGGGAATTTCAGAAAAATGCTAGAAAATATGAGGTATTCTCAGGAATAGGTTTTACTGTATTCTCTGTTCTAATTGTTACCTGTACTACCTTCTTGTAATGAATCTTGACCAGATCCAAAAAGAAGGTTTAGACCAATTAAACTGTGACTTCCTTGCGAATCGCCGGATCGGACACTTTCCGTTTCCACACTTCTGTCTTCAGTGTCTATATCAATAAATTAATAAAACTTTAGCTCCGCTCTAAGTCAAAGATGGGAAATCTTTTACCATGAAAATTAATATTTTCCTGTTTGTTTAAAACTGACCACTTTCGTTGAGTGTCGATGATACAGCCTTGACTGCAACATTCATGGCTTGTCGAAGCCATTGCGACGACATTGATCCAATACATTGATTCCAACTTGTGAGAGGATCATGAGAAACATATTTTCTCTCGTTATTCTCCCCCAATTTTCGACCTTGTTCTCGGTCTGGGGATTCCTGCGCTTCCAAACTCCCACCAATCGCTCCACCAACAGCTATGTCCTCTTCCAGCCATTCGCTGTCAGTTCCAGCTTCCAAACTATGACTTTTCCCAAATGAAACCTTTTTACCACCATCTTTACGGGATGCTGACGCAGACTTTGATTTTAACTTCGTATCATCAAGTGCCTGTCGTCCAGTTCCTAATAGTGGTGTTCGACAGCGGACCCCTTCGTCGTCACTTTCTTCATGACTATCATTCTCATCATCATCACATTGTCGAGACCTACGTTTATTTTTCTTGACTTTGTCTCCCGACGATTCACGACTAATTCTGTTTTTCTTAGAATTTTTACTTTTATGAACATGAATTTCGTTTTCACTTTGGCGATTACTGAAGGATGATTCTGATTTCTTTTCTTTGCTATTGCTTGAACCTGCATTGCAACTTGATGTCTCGAGAGCACTTTGTGTCCTTCGAAATTGTTGGCGTTTATCCTTGTCGTCATCCAGTTTATCTACAAACCGTTGAAGAATATTATTGATCAGTGACAGCCTTCCACTCTCCCCAGGTTTCGTGTAGTTCCATGATTTTGGGAAATACGCCATATGGTGGCTTAAGTGAAATGCGGTTTTCGCATTCCCGCAGCACACTTCAAATAATTCAGGAGAACATAATACATTGAGTACATACCTTTATGTGACAAAACTTGGCCGAGCTCCAACGAAGTCGTTCCTTTCAAGTTGGTACAATCAATGGAACTACCTGAATTCAGACCGAACATGTTGGGAAAATGTTTGCCTCTTCGTTTGTGATATTCACCCACATCCTGCAAAAAGATGTCAAAATTTGTTTATGGTCTAAATTGTGACATTTTTACGACATAGTAAATCGCTAAATGTTATTTTCTTTAAAAAAACTTAATTCGTTCAAGTCTTTTTTTTTGTAAATTCAAAGCCTCAAAAGTGTACATTATATTTCTCACGGAAATTACTAAATCCATCCTCCATATATTCACGAATTTAAATTTTTTTACAGAGATTCAGCTTTACTTACATTGCAAGATGAAGCCTCTTGAGACATAGGAGACATACTAGGATTATCTTCGTTGAATGTTGTTGCGCCACTCCCTTTTAAATCATCCTTTTCGCTTAAGGCACTCTCGTCATTAATTAACACAGTTTCTAGAACTCCAGCACCTACACAAGAATTTTGTACAAATATATAAAGTTTGACGAAATTAACGGGCACCATAAAATATAACAATTAAATATTAAATATTAGTATTCCTGTACCAATATTAGAATTTTGATCTTTCTTCCGCGAGCTAGAGTTGCTCCGGTTTCTCGATTTCGGCGTCCATGCCACGCTTGCACTACTTCCAGTACTTTCACTTGAAGAACTTCCTTTTCTATGAACATCCACTTTTAAGTTATGACCTGAAATTAAGCATTGACAATTCATTCATATTCTCAGGTTTACCATTAAAGGAAAACGCAAAGTAACACAGACCCGAGTCCCTCCTTACCTTCCGAATTTAGACTAGCATTGTCAAACAGACTACAGGCGAGCGACAAATTGCCGGCCCTTGGCATGACTTGAAGTTCAATCTCATCCCTAATATGAGTATGTAAAAAAAAATTAGCAGTGGAACAGTTTCGATTTCAATAAAATTGTTAAACTTACGTCGCTGCAACCGTTGCAGCCACATTTCCATGCCTCGGGACCGCCTTTGATTTAGTTTCGCTTCCTGGTTCACTATTTGAACGACTTGATTCTTCTTTCACAGGTTCTTCCTTTGGCTCCGTTGTATCGAATAAATAATGAAATCTACAGTTGATTATTTTAATGGTTACGAATAGGACGGCGACTGTGGACACGTAAGCGGACCACAGGATAAACGTTGATGTGAAATACTGTAAAGAAATTAGACAAAACTTTAGCCGACATGACTTCTCTTAAATAATAATAATATTTTGTATGAAGGTGAACTCACAATAGAAAGTGTTAATGGTAACGCAAGGAGTAACAACCATAGATAGAGATGAACTGTATTAATAAATATATGCTGCCTTGGGTCATGAAACCAACCGCCAGTCAAGGATGCCCATATTCCTTGTCTTAGAATTTCGAACAATTGAGATCCCATGGTCTTATCTCTCCCTAACCTTTCTGCCACGAAAATATCATACTCAAGGTGTGTTCATTTTCAAAAAATTCTGCCAACTAGGAATATCTGTAAAACGGAAACAAAAAGCACATATAATTACGGTTATAGTAGTTAAGGTAATGGTTAAGGATGTACCGAATATCGGTGTCAAATAACCAATGTCTGGTTCTTAGCTTCGATTTCGGACAAGTCAGTCCACAGAAATTTTCAGGGTGCAGGGATATGGTTAACAAATATTCTGTATTTGAAAGAACGACGAGTTAATCGGTTGACATATCCCTGAACCGGAATTTATATGAACAGAAGCAGATCTGTCCGAAACTAAAGCCCCTGATTGATAGATTTCTACTGACTGCTGACTGCCGTTTGTTTTCATTTGAGACCATTAACCTTATTCAGCAAATAAAATGTTTCGTGCCAGAATATACTAAATTCTAAATACTAAAGTTCACAAAAATCAGGGTCACATTGATTTCCTATTTTGAAAATTGAAATGACCTATTTTTAACGTTATTTATGCATGCGAAGCACATACGAAAATGTGCTAAAAACGAAACGTAAAACATTCATTATCATTTTGGACTTGGCAGTCGAAAAATTGTGGAGAATAAAACTTTAAAATTTTATGAAAGTACACTCACCTTCTTATTGTCTTTGTTTTCTTAAATTTGACAGTTGCAGTTGGCAGTTGGCAGTCTTTTATTTTAAAGATTAACCTCATCAGTCTTTGCTAACTTTCTCAGTGAAAGACTGAGATTTTATAAGTCCCGCATTCCAGACGAAAACAGTTCAAATCCTTTTCATTCAAACTCTAGATGGCGCGACGAACGTTCGACAGACTGAACGCAAGCAATGAACCAAACCAACTTAAAAAAGAAACCTGTTGCTGCGACCACCTCGATGAGAAGACCGGGTAATCTTCCGTACGCTTGTTGACAACAGCGAAAGCTGATATCATTGACCATAATCAGAGCATCTAACTAACCAACTATTTGGGTACACCGATTTCCCGCCAAGCCATGTTGCCCCTCCCTGTCCGTTGCGACCACACACATCTATTACACGACCCCGGTTATGCGTCGACCGATCCCGGTCTCTAGAGTCAGGTTTCACTATAACAAAAATGGACGCTGGATTTCATGAAATTCGATTGTTATTTCCCATACTCTGTGGAACTGAAGGACGATGAAATCTTCTAATACTATTCGCACTTATTTCGAAATAACTCAAAACTAGGAAATATTTGAGGCAACATTGTGAAACCAATTTATAATTATGAAATATCCTGCGTTTCGTTTCATTTGTCAGAAAGTCAGTCAGAAAATGTTCCAGGTGACTTTCGAAATTATAGATAAGAAGGCTTTGGCCCTGTCTGACCCAGCCAGGCATACCTTCCATAAAACTTAATGGTAGCCAGTTCAGTTTTGACGATTTTGGAATCTACAACATAAACCCCAACCGAAACTACCACCCTGCCAAGGTACTACATATAATAGGAAATGATGCCGAACCGTACAAAAACTAGGGAAACCAATTCTTCTTGAAAAAACAAAGGGCAAAAATTGACGCCATAGCCAAACCCCGGATTCTCTCATTCATCTTTGTTCTCGTGTACCGACAACAAGTTTCTTAAAATGTGCTCAAACACAACCAACTACTTTTCTTCGACAATGGGACGAAAATTGGCAGTTCTTCTGGCCGTTTTCTTCTTCATCGCGATTTACGGACAGCCTGCGGCTGCAGGTCTTGTGCCGAATGAAGAATCTAATTCTTCCAATCTCTACGTCAGTCCCGAATTGGACAATCAAGCACCGCCACGAGAAGATGGTGGAAAGGATCCTGACCCCGCTGACTACAGGAATACAGGACTTTTTGGTGAGAATCCGGATTTCCCTGCCCCGGATATCCCTGATTTCGCCGATTCTCCTTCACCTGACCTTAGCCAAGGTCCCAAGTCTTCTACGTCTGATTCTGATTCTCCCAATCTTCAAAGTGACGCCTCAATCACAGACATTTGCCCGACTGCGAATCCACAACCTATGGAAAGAACCATTTTGGACCGGAATCATCCACTTTTGCTGACAGGAATCGTTGGTCTGATTCTGACCTTGATTTGGGTTCTACATTCCTTCACCGAAGTTCAAAGTGATGTTCTCCCTCTGAAGAAGAAGGTAGTGGGTTCGAATCGGAACTTATGGAAGGTAAGAAATCAATTTTCAAATAATCTGTTAGTAATTCTGGTTCAGGAAAGGGTCGGAAAGTTTCAGAAATTCTACCAAATAGGATGTTTATAATCCAAAGAAATTAAATGAGCTGATTTCATTTTGCCTTTAGGTGCAAACGGCTTATGAGAATCAGAAAGAAGATTTGGACGATTGCAAGAAGTCAGCTTTGGAAGACAAGGGCAGGATTGAAACTTTGGAGGCAGAGTTGCACTTGGGCAAACAAATAAATTCGGCAAATCAGGACCTCATCAAAAAGTTGAGAAGTGCCTTAATTCAGACGGTGGTAGTGAAGGTCGAAGTGGAAAGTCGTCTGGAGAGGACCAGGAAGGAAAGGGATATCGTGAGTACAATACTATAATAATTAATTAATTTTGTCAACATCTTTGATTGGCTTCGGTTATATTTCATAAAAACTGTAAATATTGTTAGGTCATAGACGAATCTCGGAAAAATTCGAAGCGATTTGGAAAATTCTTCAGGAAAATCCAGCTTGAACACAAGCAGACGAAACTGGCTCATCAAGGAATAAGGGATTCATTGGGTGAAGGTGCGCCGGGTCATATGAAATCGGAAGTTAAGAAGGAGGCTTCTGGAGAGAAAAGACGTATCGTCAAGGTAGATTCGTATTGGCCTCGTGGATGTGACTCGTCATCATCCGACGAATCCCCTCCTCAGTCAGAGAGAGCCAAGAGTGGTCCAATGGAGTCGCCACAAAAGAAGAAAAAGAAAGGAGTTTGGAAGAGACTTCTTTCAGCAGTTTGTCCTCGTTGTGTGAAGAGGTCAGAGACCGAGAAGGTCAGGAGGGGGTCAACACGCTCTGACATTAGGGAGTGTGTTGGGCCCAAACCTCCTTAAATCCCCAGGGGGGGATAGAGTGGGTTTTGTTTTGCAGAGTTTTGTTTTGCCCCACGAGAAAAAAAAAAAAAAAAAAAAAAAATTTCTTATTTCCC